>JAJMIE010000034.1:0-128040 GCA_030575195.1 Sugiyamaella boreocaroliniensis
AGAGGGGTTACAGACTTTGCCGATTCCGGGCGCCAGATGTCAGCTAACTATTGCAACAGAGTTATTCTGTAGTTTGCAACCTTTTCCCATGCTCTAGGAGTGGATTCAATTGTAGATTAGTAAACGGCTGGAGTGCCGGAATTACGACGTAGACTGTCGACTATACCGACAAAAGCCAGCTTACCACGGGCATGTTGCACGAAAAGACCCGTGCAGTTGTGACCCAGTGCTCGCTGTCCGTCTGGCGCACAGCACATCTCCAAGGAACTGGCAAAGACGGAGGCTTTTGCATGGAGACACGGTATGGCGGCGCTCTGGTTCCATAACTAAGGCTCATGCATGAAAAAGCAATACAGCCTACTAGTTGGCAGCGTCGGGGGTCTCCTTGCTTCTTCTGCCGGACCAACTCTTGTTATCATAATCTCCCATGTCCTCCGTTCTACTGCACTATTCGAACCTTGTTCGGTTACTTTTTCCTAATTGGAAATAATCGGTAGTTAGCATAAACTCAAGCGGTGTAGAGCAAAAGAAAACTATGCGGAGGCCCCTCAAAGATATATAGAGCCAGGTCCAGTCCGGCGGGGGCAAAGCTCATATTCTTACTTCCCTGTCAAGACCAGGCTATTTTCGCCATCTATTTATTTGTCCTCGCTACAGGACTTAACCGTGGACCTTCTTTTATTACTGTGTCAAGTCGTTGACCGTTCTCACATCCTCTCATCTACTCATTTTACTCCCCCCTCTCTCTTAAACTATACCTCTCTCGGTCTCTCTTCAACTTTGACTCCAGTATCTCAAGCGGTTTTCTATTGCTAAGATGGATATCAAGTCTATCCTCAATCACAAGGAGGAGCCTGAGTCTCTCCGCAAGCACGATTATTCATCTACGACTGCTTCACCAAGCTCTTCTCAGTTCTCCGACCATCCGGGTGCAGGTCCTCGATCAAATGGCGCTTTGATGGCACCCATTTCTCCTGGCGACTCAAACACAGTCTACTCATCTGGCTCGAGCCCCGAAACCCACCTGACTGAGCCTCGGTCGCCTCCAGAGAGTTTCGTTATTTCGGCAGTTAAGCCCCAACCTTCTGGTTCTGAAAGCATGGAGATGCCGAGATTCAGTCGGCCTCTGATCAAACCCAAAAGTGACACCTTTTCTCAGTATCAATATGCTCCGATTATGGAGGCTCCTGCAGTTTCTGGGTTTCCTCCGCCACCTCCCCCTCAATATGCTCTGAACCATTTTATTACTCCAACACCTGTCTGTTATTATGGAACAACTCCAGACTACAACTCGCAACCCCGGGTTACGCCCACGCTGTCGCATTCAGACATTGGAATAGCGCCGAGTACTAATTTCGGCAACAGTCATGGCAACAATTTTGCTGCTAAGCATTCTCTGACTGCCAGTAAGGATGGTGAACACACCAAGCCATTTGAATGCTCGACGTGTCCAAAGGCATTTGCTCGCAAGAGTGACCTTGTGAGACACGGTAAGTTAGTTTTTCACCTTTACACCGAGGTCATTTTTTCTGACATGTCTAACACAGAACGCATCCATACTGGTGTGCGACCCAACGTATGTGATATTTGCGGCAAGAAATTTCTCCAGCGTTCTGCACTCACTGTGCATATTCGAGTGCACACGGGCGAAAAGCCCCATAAGTGTGACGTGTGCATCAAGGCGTTTAGCGACTCTAGTAGTCTTGCTCGCCACCGACGTGTTCACACTGGCAAGCGGCCATATGCGTGCCAGCACCCTGGTTGTAACAAGACATTTACTCGGCGTACCACGCTGACTCGTCATTTGACGTCACACGGAGCCGCCACAGCAGCTCAACCCAAGGCGCGCCAGAATATTATTGAGCAGCAGGTGCGTTCTTTTGTACCGATGGATGGAATAGTGCCGTGCCCTGGCCAGTATGGAGATTGGCAGTACTCTGTGCAGCCAGCGCAGTGGCATGGTATCCAAGTGCCATTTGGTCCCGTACCAGTGGGTATGCCACACTATACTCACAATGGGTTTGTGGAGCGCGGGCCTGCGTATCTAGATGCCAATTGATATAGATATATAGATGTACTGTACCTTGATTGAATGTGAATGATTTGCAACAATTGAGCGTATCGGGCCCTAGATCCAAGCATAAGGCACTCTATTGGGGTCCAAGCAGGGGCCAGCACCGTCAGGAGAAATTCGAATAGTATTGTACCGACGACAACAAGCTCTCTGGAGTATGACATCCGTGCAGTGAGACATGCAGATGTATATTGGCGAAGTTTTGTGGGTCCTAGGCGACCTGTCGCCTGTAGGTGCCGTCAGACGCACGCCGTTATACCCCTGCGTGCGCCGCTCTGTCTAACGGCCGTCAAGCTGCATTGCAATTAATTGCCTCGAGGGAGACGTGCAGCAAGAGCACAGTCCACAGATGAGCAACAAAGCCGTAGAAGTCGACGGAAGGGGTCTGACTTGGCGTACTTAGGTCCACTGAGCAGATGAGGAGGTCTCGCTTTGATATAATTCAGCCAATTATTCAGGGATTCCTCTTCGGAGCCGACTATGACGAGGTCCGAAGGCCGTTTATAGGGTCCGTAACTAACTATTTACTGGAGGTAATGTAGTGGGAGTGTAGAGAGAAGTATATTTGGCCTTGTTGCAACATGTAGCCACCAACTGTGTGAATACCTCAGTCTAGGGTGCTTCGGCCCCCACAGTTGCTCAGTCGGTGACATCGTTCTGTAGGGGGCCGATGTGCAGGCCCGGCTATAGTAAACTCCCAAGCGCCCCCGTCTACACTGTTAGCAGCGGCCCAAACCTGCAAACGGGGTTTTACTTTCTTGTTAACACTCACTTGCTCCACGACTACTGATGTCGGACGACGAGGTTCCGGACCTCGTGTCCATTAGCACGGCATTGCAGGCCACAGATGGCACTCCACTCGTCAAGGTTCCCATCACCATTGTTACAGGATATCTAGGCAGTGGCAAGTCGTGAGTAATGCGACAGTTGCGGGGTTTCGCAATCAATGGCTAACGAAGAACGTTGCTCAACTATGTGGCCAAGCAGAAGGAGAAAAAGATCGCTATGATCATGAATGGTGAGTTGCACTGTGCCTAGCGGGTTGTAAATTGTCACTAACTTTTAGAGTTCGGGTCGTGTAAGTAATGGTTGAAACGATAGGACGGTGTGCAGATGAGGCATACCTGAGACATTGCGCAACTCGACGGAATTCTAACTCAGCTGCCGATATTGAAAAATCTCTAACCGTCAAGAACGGTCCCTCCATCTACGAGGAGTGGCTCGAACTCGACAATGGTTGCTTGTGTTGTACAGTCAAGGACAATGGAGTGTCTGCTATTGAGAACCTCATGGAGCGAAAGGGCAAGTTTGACTACATTTTGCTCGAGACAACAGGTGTTGCGGATCCAGGTCCCATTGCTTCCATGTTTTGGCTCGATGAAGCTCTATCGTCGTCCATCTACCTGGATGGAGTTGTAACTGTCATGGATGCGTGCAACATTTTACGGAGTCTTGACGATGTGACAAATGTTCATGTCGGCGGCGGGGCCGACCCCGCTTCTGAACCGGTGCCTAGCGGGCCGCCTGTATCGACAGCCAACGTTCAAATAGCCCATGCTGATGTACTCATCCTCAACAAGTGTGACACAGTCAAGAGCGATGATGAGCTCGACCTTATCAAGCAGCGCATCCGCAGCATCAACGCAGCAGCACCGCTTGTCGAGAGCAGCTACGGTGAGGTAGATCTTGGCAAGCTACTGGATCTCCACGCCTATGAGGGCCGCCTTGACTCGGTGCCTGAGAGCCTTGCTGTTGCCACCACGCACCATGATCACCAGATCACTACCGTGGCTATTGAGTTTGACTCCACTTCTGAGGAAACGGATAAGTACATTGAGTCATGGCTCCAGCATGTGTTGTGGGAGTATGATTTGGACGGCAAGCCCGTCGAAATTCACCGTACCAAGGGCCGGCTCGTGCGCTCTAGCAGCGCCGATGTGCAAGTCATCCAAGGTGTGCGCGAGACCTATGAGATTGTGCCTATTAGTGTTCCATTCACCGGCAAGAGCCACCCAGGAAAGATTGTTCTTATCGGCAAGAACCTCACCGGCACAGAGGTACTAGCTAGTTTCGCACGGCACGCCATGATTCCTGCCACACTGGTGGGTCAACCGACAACAGACAATCATCATCATGAGCACTGAGGACCTACATTTGTCTTTGCATGACTTTCTCAATGGTACGCCGGCCTCCCTGCTGCTTCTACACCTCTTGATGATCCCGCTTTCATTGCATTATGTGCATTCATGGACTTGATCTTCCATGTCGTAATATTTCATAGATGCTGTAAACACTCTACAGTACATAAATAACCTGCCCCACTTTTTGCTTTGTGAGGTTGTGCTTTGTGAGGTTGCTCACAATCACTCCATTTCAACGTCGTCGTCGCCGTCCTGCTCCTCGGGCACAAGCTCACTGAAAACCTGGTCGGGCTCTTCATCGTACTCCCACTCCTTGGACGTCAGACAGTACTTCTCCGGGGGCAATCGGAGGCCGTACGTCTGTGGCACAGATGGCAGTGCCTTTTTGTTGCGTTCCTGTGCGAGGTCGAGAAGTAGCTCTTTTGGAGGCGCCGGCTTGAACTGGTAATTAACTCGAGCTGCTACGGCCAGACGAATGTCGTCAGCAGTGAGCGGCACGTTCGACGTACCTAGTCCTGCCGGTTGGTGCGCTGTACTTGCATGTGCGTGGTCACTATATTGCAGTGCATCCTGGAGAATGCCGTGGGTGTAGCGGAACGCAAAGTCCATGAGCTGGAGAGGGACGCGATCCTGGTACGAAGCTGCGCCCATTGAGGCCAGAATGAGATGGAGAAGACGCACATCTCGGGGCGTCGTGTTAGGCAGATCGTCGCCCATGGCTGCGTCGCCATCGCCACGTTCCTGCGTGGACATTTTATGAGTTGGCGAGACGATTAAGATTGTGGTTCAGTCTATGAATTTCCGACTTCACCAAAAGTGCCAGCCGCGACTCTGCTTACCCGGCCCCACAGACGCTTTGTGTGACGTGCCGTGCTATATGGCGAAATGTGTCCTTTGAAAGGCTCTCTCTCTCGTTTATCCGTTCCTCCTCCCTCACCCTCTTATCAAAAATGAAAATGCTGTGGACTCTGTTCGCTGTTCTGTTCGGCTTCGTGCTGTTTGCTACCAACGTGTTTGGCAGTGGCTCGACCGTCGAGCAGAACCCCGTCATCACCCACAAGGTGTACTTCGACATTAAGCAGGGCGACACCGAGCTGGGCCGTGTGGTCATGGGATTGTACGGAGAGGTTGTACCCAAGACGGTGGAGAACTTCCGTGCTCTTGCTAGTGGCGAGAAGGGCTTTGGCTACAAGGGCTCTAGGTTCCACCGCGTCATCAAGCAGTTCATGATCCAGGGTGGAGACTTCACCAACCACGACGGTACTGGTGGTAAGTCCATCTACGGAAACAAATTTGCCGACGAGAACTTTGAGCTGAAGCATGTGCGTCCGGGTCTTTTGTCTATGGCCAACGCTGGTCCCGACACCAATGGCTCGCAGTTCTTCATCACCACTGTCGTGACCTCGTGGCTCGACGGCCGCCACGTTGTGTTTGGCGAGGTGCTCGAGGGCATGGACATTGTCAAGAAGATCGAGACGACCAAGACAGGATGGGGTGACAAGCCTGCGGTGCCTATTGAGATCGTCGACTCGGGCGAGATTGCGTCCATTCCCGCTGGCGAGGTTCCTCAGGACATTCACGACGACTTGTAGTTTCGCTCGAACTGCTGCGGTTACCTCTATTTAGACTACTATCTAGAGCAAATGGCATCTGACTCTATAATATTTCAAGTAGATTACTGTTGCCTAGTACGCAGAGCAAAAAAAAAGGCCGTGAGTTTTGTAGGCCGATCTCATACGAGTTGAAAGGATCTCGAGCTCTGGGCTGCTGGACTGTAGTAGTAGCAAAAGCAGCGTAGCCATCGAACTCAATTGAGTATTAGGTTGAACAAACCAGACACCGAGGGTTTGATACTAGACTAAATAAACCTATTTACTCTCTAGATGTCTGGACATGTGCACCAGTTCTAGTTTGCACTGGTTCACATTGCTTACAATTACATCGAAGGGTCACTAACAGCACAGCCGACTCAATTGGACACCAGCAGCACAGCACCAACTCAATTAAATGTCTATATCACCGTATCAACTCAATTAAACACTTACAGTTAGCTATGAACACACCCAGCTGAGAATATTGCCTGGTGATAAGTTTCTTCTACTGGCATCGCTGAAGTGAGATAGATGCCTCGGCCAGGCTCGGGTCACGTCGCGTGACTAGCCGAATAATCCCGCTGTACCCCAACCTGCAGAGGTCTCTAGTGTCGACCGACTCGGCTCAGTGTAACTTCAGCGTATACGGACTTACTCAACAAAAGACAAGCTGAACAGATCTATTCAGCTGCTCTTTCTATCACTTATCCATTCTCTCCTTCAAATACACTGTCTCTTCTTTGTCTTCAGCAAGTTACCATACGGCCGGGATCCTGGGACCCCGAGATTCCCCCGCCGTCGTTTGTTTTTCTGCCCAATCGTCAGGTCCCCCTTATCGATAAATAACCTCAGGCTCGCCCCCACTCTTTTGACATCCGCCACTCAACTGTCCTGCTCTCTCAATCTTGAGTCTATAGTAACAGTTTCACAGTCCGGAATCTCCTACGCCACACACTACGCCAGATCAGCGATGCTAGTCGCCCCTCGCTCGGTCCCCCACATCGCATCTTCCCCACAATGTTCATTTCTTGCACCCAATGCGTCTGATACCATTGCTCAACGCCTGAAGTCACAGGATATCAACGCTATCCAGGATTTTACTGTGAGTAAACTGCTGCTGTTCTTGAGTCTTATGGCATGCTGGTACAACTCGTCATTTTCTGCATCTGCCTGCCACCAAAGTGGCTTCGTTGACTGCAATTGCGCTTACTAACAACAGTCACAGCTACTCAACAATTTCTATGGCCCTGGCTTCTTTATGCAGTTTGTTCTTACGAAGGATTGTGTATGTCTCCTTGTTCGCGAGCCCGTGGCACGTGGTGTTGGGGACATTGTCGCCATGACATCCGGCAAGCTGATCCACCGCGCTGACGGCACTACCGAGGGCCACCTATACACGCTTGCCGTTGCAACCAACCAGCGTCGACGTGGACTCGGTACAAAGATGGTGGCTGATTTTGAAGCCGAAATGCAACGCGCTGCCCTTAGCCACGGCTCGACGCTGTCGGCTCTCTGTCTCGAGACGAAACTCAGCAACGGATCCGCTATTTCGTTCTATGAAGCACTCGGCTTTGTGTGCGAAGTAGTAAAGGAAGGTTACTACGACGGGCAGGACGCTGTTCGGATGGTTCGTCCGTGCACTGGCGAATCATAACCGAGTCGTAGTGCCTGTTTCTTGATGAATCTTTCATTCAGGCCTGCCTCGCCCCGTTTTGCTGTCACGAAGTTACGCTGTTACGACCTCACGTTGATGATTTTGATGATTATGATTACGATTGTTTATGTATTGTTTCTGGAGATATTTCGGAATATCTTTGTTATTTTTATTGATGTACTTACTCTGTATCCACTGGTAACTTCCCCACACGTTTTTGTCAGGCTTTGTAGCCGCGCCTTAAATATCTCGGAGTTTGTTCTCTCTATCTTTCACTCGTCTCATCAATGAAGTTGGCGCTCATTGACTACGTACTACTGTACGTGATCTGTGCGTTCGCGCTTCTGGCGCCACATACGAAGGTTGAGGAGTCCTTCAATATCCAGGCCATTCATGATATTCTATTCTATGGCCGTGATCTCGCCAGTTACGATCATTTCGAGTTTCCTAGCGCGGTCCCACGCACGTTTGTCGGGGCTCTGGCCGTAGCAGGCCTGACCCGCCCCATGATGTACTTCTTCTCATTCGGCTACAAAGCAGAGATCCAGTCTGTTGTGCGTGCCATCATTGGCTCACTGAACGCGTTTGCACTCATTAGTCTGCGACACGCCATTGCCGAGGTATTCAATGCAGCGGCTTCGCGATGGTTCGTGCTGTTCTCACTGGGGCAATTCCACCTCATGTTTTATGCTTCGAGACCACTACCTAACATGCTGGCTATGCCGCTTATCGTGTTTGCAATTGCCGAGGTTCTCAAGCGACGTACAACACCTGCCATTGTCATTCTATCCTTTGCGAGCATCGTCTTCCGCCTTGAGGTAGCGTTGCTCACTGCCCTTCTATGTCTTGGAGTGTGGACTTCTGGCAACGCTTCCTTTAAGCGTACGTTCTTTTCTGGCCTTGGGGGACTTGCGCTCGGTGCAGGTACCTCGTTGGCTGTCGATTCCTACTTCTCTCAGGAGTTCCCCATGCTACCCGAGGTGCACAGCTTTATGTTCAACATTGTCGAAGGCCAATCAGCTTTGTGGGGTACTGAACCATATACTGCTTACTTTGTGAGACATTTGCCCAATATCATGACGAATCCCTTGCTTCTCGTTCTCGTTCCCTTTGCCCTGCTGCGCTTCAACAGAGAATCTGCTGCTGCTGCTTCGTCACTCCGTGTTCTACTTTTGTCAGCACTGAGTTACGTGATCATCTACTCGGTTGAACCTCATAAGGAGTGGAGGTTTGTTGTGTACGTTGTTCCTATTCTGACAATGGCTGCTGCCGTTGTAACCTCCTACGTTTGCCAGGGCCGCTCTCGCCTTTTGCTATTTGTTCCCGTCATGGTACTACTGTGCTCGGCAATCTGTGCTCTGTGTGTCTCTTTTGTGAAGCTGTCGGCTTCAAGTGTGAACTATCCTGGTGGTGTTGCTCTCAAAGCGTTCAACGGTATTGCAGGCAATCACACGAGCGGTTTCTACAGTGAGAACGTGACCGTACACATGGATGTATTTGTATGCATGACAGGAGTTACGCGATTTGGTCAGCAGTTTGATGATGCTGCTCACAGTTACTTTGCTGGTTCTCCACGAGAGGAGAACGCCCCGTTTGTCATTTACGACAAAACAGAAGATGAGGCCGAGTTGGCCAGCAAGTGGTCCTCCTTTGACTATATCATCACCGAGATCTCTCCCTCTGATCTCGCCGATACCCTACCATGGCAACCACTGATTAAATGGCAACCATTGGTCGTTGTTGAAGGCCTTGAGGGCTTCAACACGCCGTTGGTACGGGGTCTTGCCCATTCGCTGAAAGAGTATCTAATCGCAATTTACCTTCAGCTGAATGCGTCTTTCAAGGCTGCAGGACCAAAGGGTATCTGGGAAACCCTCAAACAGTGCCAATTTGAGCCCTCGGAAACAGAAGCGTCGGCACTGGGTCATCTGCTGCTGAGAGCCCTTGGAGATGAATTCAAAACTAACGGACTAAGGGGCCTTCTCGCCCAACTATTCCAATTACTGCCAGAATTGGTGGTTGTTAAACCATCAGTATGGATCTATCGTCGTACTAGCATAGTTGAGAGCGTGCTCTCCTTTGCTTGACTCAGACACTAATTTATGTACATTAATGGACTCGCCCTAGGTTATATCTGGCATTGACGCTCTTCCTGTCATCTGTGCAGATGGTCGCTGTAGTTACCCGGAGGGGCGAAAAAATCCAAGGTTTTAATAGCGACGTGCATTTTCCAGGCAAAGAAGTCGACTAGTCTGTCATCGCTCCATCTTTGTACAATGGCGAGTGGAAACAACGACGGTAATCCCAACTACGGTCAGGACCAGCTGGCTCGGGACTTCGATGCCCGGGCTAACATTGGTGCAGATCAATCGCAGCAGGGCGGTCAGCCTCAGGGACAGCGATTCCAGTACCAGCCCCAGGCCAGCTTCACGCCTGGTCAATATGGTCAGTACGGCCAGGGCCAGTACGGTCAATATGGCCAGGGCCAATATGGTCAGGGCCAGTATGGTCAGGGCCAGTATGGTCAGGGCCAGTACGGTCAGGGCCAGTACGCCCAGTACGGAGGTGATGCCCAGCAGCAGTACGGTCAGTATGGCCAGTACAACCAGGGCTACAACCAGGGCTACAACTCGCGTGGTGGCTACCGGGGAGGTCGTGGTGGCTACCGCGGTGGACGTGGTGGATACAACAACAACTATAACAACTACAACAACAACAACAATTACAACGACAGCTATGACGATGAGCCCGAAGAGAAGACTATGACTTTGGAGGAGTACCAGGCTGCCCAAAAGGCATCGCTTGGCCCTCCCCCCGCCCGCGCTCCTGCTACTGCTCCCGCTGCTGCTGCCGCTGCCTCTTCTTCATCATTCATCACTGGCAGCAACAAGCCCAAGGAGAAACCAGTTGTCATTAAGCTTGGCGAGACTAAGGAAGAGAAGAGCTCCGAGGTCAAGACTGAGACCAAGACTGAGACCAAGACTGAGGTGAAGACTGAGGTCAAGGCTGAGGTCAAGGCTGAGGTCAAGGCTGAGGCCAAGGAGGAGAAGAAGGTTGAGGCCAAAGACGAGAAGAAGCCAGATGTCAAGGGAAAGGAGCGATCCGAAACTCCTAAGCCTGAGTCCAAGAGCAAGCCGGCATCTGCTGCTGCTTCTGGAACTGCCACTCCCACTGCTGATGTAACAAAAGAGCAGGAGAAGGAGCTTGACAAGGAGCTCATCGCTGAGATGTTCGGCGAGCAGGGAGTTAAGGACCACATGTCCATCATCTTCATGGGACACGTTGATGCTGGTAAGTCGACCATGGGTGGTAACCTGCTGTACCTGACCGGCTCGGTCGATAAGCGAACCATCGAGAAGTACGAGCGTGAGGCCAAGGACGCTGGACGCCAGGGCTGGTACTTGTCGTGGGTTATGGACACCAACAAGGAGGAGCGTGACGAGGGTAAAACGGTCGAGGTTGGTCGTGCTTACTTTGAGACGGAGAAGCGTCGTTACACGATTCTCGACGCCCCTGGACACAAGATGTACGTGTCGTCCATGATTGGAGGTGCCTCGCAGGCCGATGTCGGTATCCTCGTTATCTCTGCCCGTAAGGGAGAGTACGAGACTGGATTCGAGCGTGGTGGTCAGACTCGTGAGCACGCTCTGCTGGCCAAGACTCAGGGTATCAACAAGCTGATTGTCGTTGTTAATAAGATGGACGACACCACCGTGGAGTGGTCCGAGGCCCGATACACCGAGTGTACTACTAAGCTGCAGCAGTTCCTCAAGGCCAACTCGTACAACCTCAAGACTGATGTTGTGTTTATGCCTGTTTCGGGTTACACTGGAGCTGGTCTCAAGGACCGAGTTCCTGCTGATAAGTGCCCGTGGTACAAGGGACCATCTCTTTTGGAGTACCTTGACAGCCTCGAGACCGAGGACCGTAAGATCAACGCTCCTTTCATGATGCCCATTTCGAGCAAGGGTCGTGACCTTGGAACCGTTGTCGAGGGTAAGATTGGCAGTGGTAACGTTCGCAAGGGTGAGTCGCTGCTGCTGATGCCCACGCGTACTCCTGTTGAGGTTGTGACTGTGTACAACGAGACTGAGAGCGAGGTCAACGGAGCTCTGTCAGGAGAGCAGGTGCGTCTCAAGCTTAAGGGAGTAGAGGAGGAGGACGTTCAAACTGGATACGTGCTGACCTCTTCCAAGGCGCCTGTGCGTACTGCCACCAAGTTTCATGCTCAGATTGCCATCGTGGAGCTCAAGTCGATTCTCACGACGGGATACTCGTGTGTAATGCACGTTCACACTGCCATCGAGGAAGTGACGTTCACGGCACTGCTGCACACACTCCAGAAGGGCACTGGCCGTCGATCCAAGAAGCCCCCGGCGTTTGTCAAGAAGGGAGTGCAATTCATTGCACTTCTTGAGACTGCACAGCCTGTTTGCATCGAGCGATTCCAGGATTATCCTCAATTGGGACGCTTTACTCTTCGTGACCAGGGTGTTACTATTGCCATTGGTAAGGTCCTTAAGATTGTCGAGTAAGTCAAGTAATAGTGGACTCGAAGTTATGAGTAGGTGTTAAAAGCGTTTGACTAGTGGGTTTTAGGTGATAGTTGGAGTGTTTAGGTACCGGTTGTCGTTTGGAGATCAGTTTGATGGCCCATTCAGTAGAAATCTAGTCTAGGGCAGAGGCGGGATTCGCGGTTTGGTGGGGTTTATAAAGCTTAAAGTGGGACAGGTCAGTCAGTGCACAGGGCTTAGCAACAATCAACAGCTACACATGAGCGATAATAACTATAACCAGGGAGTCAGGATGATAGGACATGGCAATCAACATATAAAGACATCAGCGTCAACAAGAGGCGCGCGGAGGGGGCAGAAACGAGGGGGTTTACAAGACAATGCACTTCTTCTTGTGGTGGGTCTTGTCCTTGACCATAAGAGCAGCACGCGTGGCGTGTTCAAAAACCTCGCGGACACCCTGCTGGGTCTTAGCCGAGCACTCGAGGTACTTGATGGCGCCAATCTTATCGGCCACGGCCTGGCCCTCCTCAGAAGACACGGGACGCTGCGAGGTACGACGCAGCTCCTCAATGACGGCGGGATCCTGGCGAAGGTCGGCCTTGCAACCAACAAGGATTATGGGGATACCCTGGCAGAAGTGGAGGACTTCGGAAATCCACTTTTCCTGGACGTTATCGAGCGAGTCGGGCGAATCAACCGAGAAGCAGATAAGAATGACGTTCGAGTCGGGGTACGACAGGGGACGAAGACGGTCGTAGTCTTCCTGGCCCGCGGTATCCCACAGAGCCAGCTCGACGCGACGGCCGTCGACCTCGACGTCGGACACGTAGTTCTCAAACACGGTCGGCACGTAGACCTCAGGGAAGGTGCCCTTTGAGAACACAATCAACAGACATGTTTTGCCACAGGCACCATCGCCGACAATGACAAGTTTTCGGCGCAGTTCAGCAGGAGGAGCCATCTTTTTTGTGCGAATAGAATATGGGGGCGAAGGGGGTGGTTGGTACGAAGAAAACAATCACGTCACGCCAACGAGTGTTTTGGAACCAGAGTGGATACAGACTAATAAACAAAATGGCTGATAAAAACTGCCAGAAAAACTCCCAACCGTCAAAGCCACACGAGGTTAAGGGGCAGAGTTAAGGGGGTCTGTACCAGAGAAGGGGGGCTTACGACAACAGATGACGGGTTGTTTAAGGCAATACAAATATAAATTATTAATAGTAACCAACTGGTTCAAGCTATCAGGGGTAATTATCAGCAAAATGGAACGACTTTGACCCCCACACTGATGGCCCCATCCAAGCGAAACGCCAAGTGCCACGATATTCGCGCCCTAGCCCTGCTCGGCCGTCCGCTTGAATTGGCGGCGCTGCTAAGGCGGCCCTTGCACACAGTTGCCAGGGCGGGGCCCCTTTACATGGATGATCTGCCCGTGGCTTCCGTTATGCGCGCCGCTCTGGTGTGATTGGTCCGACTGCAGGCCCGCCTGCAGGCCCGCCGTGGTCCCGTCCTGCTTCCTTGCAGTGCGTCTGTCCCGCCTGATAGTCCTGGCATTAGCCAGGTACGTCGAGGCAGTGCTTGGAACAGGGTAATGCCACCCAATGGATGTCCAACCCTATCCTACGCCAGTTGGCTACCTAATACATCCCCATATCCTATTAATATATTACACAAAACGCGCCTCTGTTTACGCCGCCCTCCTTCAGGTTTCATGCCGTGTTAACTGCTGCTATTTACGTGCTGCGCCCTTGCCCCGCTGAGCAAACGCCTGATAACCACCCAAAAGTCTGGGCAAGGTCCGGGGGGGCAGCGCGCGCGTAGCTGACGAGTCTCCGCGTCCCTGCCCTGGCCGTACGGCTGCTTATCAGCCGCGTAGAAAAAATATATCTCCTTCACCACCAGCTGAACAGCTTCTACCGCTTATATATATACTCCTGAACCATAGCCTGATTTGTACCATGGGAATCGGCTCACTGGTACTCGATGCAGGACCTCTGCTGACTCAGACGTTCTCGGATCTGCACTCCCGTGCCGACAAGTTCTTCACAACTCCGTCTGTGTACAACGAGATCAAGGATGAGCGAGCCCGCCAGAACCTCGCTCTATGGGGCACAAACCTCGTGGTGCGCCAGCCTACGGCCCACTCAATGCACGTTGTCAGTGAGTTTGCCAAGAAAACAGGAGACTATGCTGTCCTGTCGTCGACAGATATGCAGATCATCGCGTTGACCTACGAACTCGAGTGCGAACTGAACAACGGCGATTGGCGACTCCGCAAGTACCCTGGTGAGATCAAGAAGAGGCCTGGTAAAGAGGCAGAGTCTGAGTCTGAGTCGAAAGAAGCGGAAGCAGCTACCGAAGATTCTGCCAAGAAATCTGCTCAGGAGGCTGATACTACTGTCCCTGAGTCTGCCGAGCCAGTTGAGTCTGCCGAACCTGCTGACGACGACGATGGATGGGAAGTCGTCACGGCGAAACCAAAGAACAAAAAGAAAAACAAGGGCAAGAACCGTGCTAGTGTGCTTGCTGAGCCTACTCCTGTCGACACTGCCGAGCCTACCAAGATTAATGAAGTCGAGGCCACAGATGTGCCCACAGAAGAACCCAGTGAAGCCCCTGAGGTTGACATTGAAGTATTTGAGCGCGAGGGTGATGACAACGACAATGACGAAGATGATGATGACGACACCGACGCCGGTTGGATCACTACCGACAACCTTGTCGAGACGATTGAAAAGAACGGCGGGGATAAGCTCGAGAAGCTTGATAGCATCTTTATGAAGTGTGCCATGTCCACAGGAGATTTTGCCATGCAGAATGTAGCTCTGCAGATGGGTCTTAACCTCGTTAATCCCACCAACGGTCTGCACATCAAACGGGTCAAGAACTATATGCTACGTTGTCACGCATGCTTCCACCTTGTTGCATTCCCCAAGACTGGTGTCCCACGCCAATTCTGTCCTCGCTGTGGAGGAAACACCTTGTTGCGATGCACGGTGCAGGTGTCAGAATCAGGCAAGATCCAGGTCTTCCTCAAGAAGAACATGCAGTGGTCGAGCCGAGGTGACCGATACAGTCTTCCGTCCCCGCAGAGCAGAAAGGCACGCCAGACCCGTCACGATCCCGACCCTATTTTGCTGCGTGAGGACCAGAAGGAGTACGAGCGAGCAGTCAAGCAAGCCATGTGGACTAAGCGTCACAACGAGAAGCTGCTCGACGAGTGGATTGGTACTGGTAGTGCCGATTCAGTTGGCACACCATTTGCCATTTCTGGATACAAGCGCGATGCCACTCGTCACACAGGCGTGCGCGTAGGCCGAGGACGTTACGTCAACACAGCCAAGAAGAAGCGTTAAAGCGCTAACTTTTTGATATATTTATGCATATACACGTTTCATAGACGACCCGACTGAATTGAACTAATTCTACGGCCAGGAGGTGAAACGCATGAAACAAACTAATATTTTGTTGCTAGTATTTACTCGGTTATTATCTCACTTGTTTGTAGATCTCTCACTTGTCTGCTTGCTCGCTTGCTAGTCTAAGCCCTCTTCGCGTCTCCTGTTCTATATTTGCTACAGTGCATGGTGCATGACCCTGCCGTGCATGTGTTCCGCACTCTCCGTCCGTACCTTCTCCAATTCACCATCATGTCGGCGCTTGAGAACGTCAGCAACCAGATCCAGTCAGTACCGGGCTATAATGTGGTGATGGATGCATGGGGGGACTTTGCTGGCGAGCATATTGAGACAAAGGGTGAGTTTGCTGGTCCCTTCGACGCGACAACGAGTTGAGATCGATCTAATAAGCAAGACCCGTACTATGTCAAAAAGAAGAATGGTGATAAGACACGCCGAAAAGCCCCCGAGGGCATCAGTGACCACGACAAGAAGCTGTGGAAACGCATTATAAAAAAGGCATGGACCCATGATCGGTGTTTCTTTGGCTGGTTCTGGATGGACATTGGAGTCGGCACTGCTCCTCTAGCAGCCCTCATCCCCGTCATTGGACCTATTTGCATGTACGCCGTTCATGGACGCATCATCTCCATTGCCGACGACCTCAAGGTGCCAGCAGACATTCATGCCAAGATGGCTGGTAATATTTTGTTCGATTTCATCATCTCGCTGTGCCCAGTGCTAGGTGCCATTTTCTGCTGGATGAATGCATGCTCCACCCGAAATGCCGCACTCATAGACACCTTTCTACGCAAACGTGCTCTTCAGCAAGCCGAGGAACGCGGTCCGTTTGAACTCGTTGATAGCAGGCAATACGCACAGCATGAGCAGCAATTGGCTGCTCAGCGCCAGCAGCAGGCTTCACAGGCGAGGCCACAACCACAGTCAAGACCTCAGCCGGCTCAGGCAAGATCCCAGCCGGTTCAGGCAAGACCCCAGCCAGTTCAAACAAGACCTCAGCCTACTCAGGTGAGACCTCAACCTACTCAGACAAGGCTACAACCTACTCAGCAGACACGCACCCAAAACGTTCGCCAACAAAACCGAAAGCCACCAAAAGTGGGACAAGTGGGCCAAATGGAGTCTGGCCAGTTGTAGTGTACCCTATTCAATCTATGAGAATCATTTCTTAGTTCTTTTTGAAGCTCTATTACATGTTTTATGTCAGACATGATTTCTGTTGACTGTAGTCCTATCCTATAAATATCTCCCTGTTTACAGCTGGGGGCCGGCAGCAATAACCTCAGGAATGGCTCCGCTCTTGTACGTCTCAAAGTTCTTCTCAAACAGCTCGCCCAGCTTCTTAAGCTCAGACGTGAAGTTCTCGCGGCCGCTCGTCCATGACTTGGCAGGGTTGAGGATCTCTGAGGGAACACCAGGAACAGTCTTGGGGATCTGGAATCCAAAAACGTCAAATGTCTCATAGTCGACCTTGGCAAGCTCACCAGAGTGGATCGAGTCCAGAATGGCACGCGTGTACTTGAGAGGGCAACGCTTACCACCAGAGGTAACCGAGGCACCGGTCCATCCAGTGTTAAGCAGCCAGGCGTTGGCCTTGTGCTTGGTGATCTTGTCCGAAAGCATCTGGGCGTACTCCATGGGGTGCAGCACCAGGAAGGGCTGTCCAAAGCAGGCCGAGAAGGTGGCCTCAGGCTCAGTAACACCCTCCTCGGTACCAGCCATCTTCGAGGTGTAACCCGAGATGAAGTGGTACATGACCTGCTCATTAGTGAGCTTCGAGATGGGGGGAATGACACCACGAGCATCACAAGTCAGCAGAATGATGTTGGTGGGGTGGTTGTCAGTGATGCAGGGAAGCTTGGCGTTGGGAATGTACTCAATGGGGTACGAGCAACGAGTGTTCTCGGTCAGAGTGGTGTCGTTGTAGTCAACAACACGCGATTCGGGGTCAAACACAACGTTCTCCAGAACGGAACCGAACTTGATCGAGTTGAAAATATCAGGCTCCTTCTCCTGAGTGAGACCAACGCACTTGGCGTAGCAGCCTCCCTCAATGTTGAAGACACCGTGATCAGACCAGCAGTGCTCGTCGTCACCAATGAGCAGACGGTTGGGGTCAGCCGAAAGAGTGGTCTTTCCGGTTCCCGACAGACCAAAGAAGACAGTGACATCACCGTCTTTGCCCTCGTTAGCCGAAGAGTGCAGAGTCAGGACCTTGTGCTGGACGGGCATGAGGTAGAACATGACAGTGAAGATACCCTTCTTCATCTCACCAGCGTACTCGGTACCCAGGATGAGCATCTCCATCTCACGGAAGTTAATAGCGACCGAGGTATTGGAGGTCATTCCCGAGGTGTAACGGTTGGCAGGGAAAGCACCGGCATTGTAGATGGTGAAGTCGGGCTTGCCGAAATCAGCCAGCTCCTGCTCGGTGGGACGGATAAGCATATTACGCATGAACAGGGCATGGTATGCACGAGCGCACACGACACGCACCTTAATGCGGTACTTGGGGTCCCAACCTGCATAAGCGTCGACAACGTAGATACGCGAACGGGTGTTGAGGTAGTCAATGGCACGCTCACGGTTGATGAGCCACGAGTTCTCAGAAAGCTTCTTGTTGACAGGACCCCACCAGATCTTGTCGACCGACGAGGGCTCCTCGACAATTCGTTTGTCCTTGGGCGAACGGCCAGTCTTGGAGCCGGACGAGGCAACGAGAGCACCAGTGGAGCTGAGGGCAGAACCGAGCTCGTGCACGAGGGCGTCTTCGTAGAGCGAGGCGACCGAGGGGTTGTGCTGGATGTGCACCTTGTTGTAGTCAATGTGCGCAACCTCATGCAGCTCCTCCTCGAGCTCAGTGTGTTGTGGCTCGACACCCTTGGGGTGGAGTTTAGTGATGTTCACAGCGGGAGCCATGGTTAAAGCAAGTGATTTTTCTCACAAAAAAAAGGAAGACGTGTTAAAAGTGTGTTGCAGTCAACGACTTATAACATCAACGAGTTGCAGTAGTAATGTCTCAAGTTCAATGGGGGTAGAGAACAGATGTGACAATGGGGAGTTTTGCAGGCAAAATCCAAAAGACACACTAAGGGCAAACAGGAAATGAAGATTGTTCAAAGATCACAACTAGAGGGCCAGTGTCCGAGGTTTATATAGTCTGGTATAGTGCGAGACATTTTGCGGGGTCGACGATAATAATTCGGGGCGTCGGAAACCCAAATCTCTCGGGGCTAGGGCCTCCCCGCGAAATTGCTTGTTGCGGTAGCTAAGGCAGCAGCGCTAATTACTCGGCCCCGACACTGTTCGGCCCATTACCGACTGTCGGCAGCAGCGGTAGGTGGCCGCGTGATAGAGGGCTGTGGTGGTTGTTTTCCCGAAAAATCACGAGGCTCCGTCATATGGTGCACATTGGCACACAGAAGATATTGCGTTAGACCTGCTTTTCCGCGTCCTCTTCCCCCTTTAGGCGGTCGTCCCGTCGGCTGGTCGATTGACATGTGTCGAAAACCCTACCGAGGATCGGACATGCGGCGCAGCCCAGGTGTTCGGAACAAGTAGGAACCATTTCCCCAAACAACGCACCGCGTTCCGGTTATCGCTGGAATGACCCAGCCCCGATAACCACTCGGCCGAGCCGGCCGGTGCTGACAAGGCGCGTGGGGTAGGCCGGGGTCCGGTCGCCCTAGCCAATCACGTTAACTCATGTAATCATTACCTGCTCATCGCGGCCGAGGGGTCCGGAGCGCTGTGTGCCTTGATGCTCGTTGCTTCCGCATCTACCCATTCCCGCTACCCGCCCGCTGCTTACATTTGCTAACATTTAAAAGGGCGGCTAACGTGAGGCTCGGCGATGCGCACCCCCGCAAATTGGTTTTGGTACGGCGGGTGACCTGCCATTCCCGGACATGCTGGTTTGGGCTTTAGGCGCGCATTTGGCTGCTCAGTGGGTCCGTTGAGTGAGTGTTGAGCCAGGTAGAGACCGGAAAAACACCGTGGCGGGGCTAGCGTCTGCAATCTCGGAAGCCGACATTGAGGGGTCGGAGCCCTTTGAGTGAGTTGTCAACTAAGGAGGGAACTTTACCAGGGTTGAACTGCGGTATTTGTAGCGGGTATTGCCCGGTAATGGACAATTTGGTGTCATGATGTATTTGAATGTTATTAGAGCGCTATAATGTGTACCTGGAAGATGTACCTGAAGGTTCAGATAATGGGCTTTCGGTGCTAGATTCGGAGATTCACCGGGTGGGGTATCTCGGGAAAATCCCGGGCCCCTGAATGCAATACACTTAATCATTGTGCGGTCTCGATGTTCGATGATAGGCCCCGGTTTGTTCCGTTAAGTCATACGAAATAATAGCCGTTTCTACTGGGCCTAAGCTTGTCGGTGTCCTTGGCCGTTGAAGTAGATCTGTGCCTGGATGGATTGGGCCTATGACACATGCAACTAAACCTTCACCTCAACACTAATTGCCGGACGAGGATAAGTCACGTAAAGCTTTGGGAGAGAACAAGGCAACTTGTTACGTGTTTGTGCTCTTCTCGTGCGTCGTTGCTTCATTTGCGACGCTGAAGCTGACTTGCTGAGACGTCATGTCGGGCATGGGCAGTTCCGCAATTGGAAATTCAGGGGTAAACGCGATAATAGCTGCTGTATACATAAAATGTAGCCAAATATAGTGAGCCCTACCAGGCGGAGGTATGGAACCACTGCTTCTAGCCTATATAGAGCGTCTATTTGAGATATGTGGACAAGAGTTGTCCTCTACGTTACTTTTGCCTGTTTATCATCCACGTCTGTTCTTTAGACGACACTCAAACAACTCAAAACTAGACAACAGGCGACTAAACTACTTACCCAAACTCAAGCCTACTTGCTCCACGTAATCAAAACAATAATCATAATAACAGTACAAATCTAAAGTCATGTGTCCTTGGTCAAATCAAGGAAGGCTGACAAAGTTGTTGGAAGATGCAGATGATGACAGCCAGCCGTCAATGGTCGACTGGTCAAGGAACGACGAGAAATCGGTGCTGTCGTCGAGCTGCACAATCGAAATGGTCTGGGCAGCACCGTCGAAAATCACTGCTCCCTTCATGGTTCCCGAGGTGGGACGAGGGAAGTAGTCAGCAGAACCACCACCACCCTGAGCACCGCCGCCACCCTGGCCGCTGTGCAAGTGGTTGGTGAGCTTGTCGTTACCGGCATTAAGAACCTCAAACACGTCAAACTCTCCGCATCCAGTCGTCCAGCATGAGCACTCGGCATTGCCGTATTGCAGAGTACGGGGAATCTGTGCATTGAGCAGCCAGATGGCAGGCATGTCAAAGTTGAAACCACCGCCAGCGCCCGCACTAGGCATACCAAATTCAAACAGGAACATCTTGGAAGCACCGCCGAATCCCTGGTAGGCAGGGATTCCAGGACGGTAGAAGCCACATGAGTCTCCGTTGCACTGGTTGTTGGAGAAGATCATAAACTCCTTGTTGGAAGGGATCACCTGGTCGGCGAGGACCTGGGGGGACGAAGCACACGACACACCGTCGGAGGCAGCGTAAGAGATGGAGTTTCCAAACTGGATATCCCACACACCCGAACCGCTTCCACCCTCGTTGTTCATGAACACGAGACCATTGGCAGAGCCGGCCTGGGAGTTGTATGAGGCAGTCTGCGACCATCCGGATCCCGAGTTGGCGGGAGCCGAGGACTGCGCAGCCGCGGAGGATGAGGAAGTCGAAGACGACGAAGACGAAGTCGACGTGGTAGGAGGAGCAGGAGGAGCCTCAGTCGACGACGAAGGAGGAGGAGCGGGAGCAGCCTCGACCGAGGAAGAGGAAGAGGAAGCAGGCGCAGGAGGGGGAGGGGGAGGAGGAATGCTAGAGCTCACGGCAGCAGCGGGAGATGGCACAAGGGTCGTGGGAGGGACAGCAATGTCCGTAGCCTCGGGGCTAGAATCATCGCCAGCAAAGACGGTTTTGGTGACGTGCACGAATTCGAACTCGGTGACAATGGGCTCGCGCTTGTGGACGTGGTGTTCGTGGCGGCGGTGCACGGCGGGCTCGTCCGCGTCGCGTTTTTGGTTCGCGCCGGCCGGGTAGTAGACGGCAAACTGCTTCAGACTGATGGGGCCACGGAAGTGAACCGATAGGTCCTCATCCAGCGGGGATATGCTGCCAGAGAAGCCAAAAGGTTGTGAGCTACACGAACCATCGTTGTTGAAAGACGTGACTTTGTTGTAGGAGCCGCTGAAACCAACGTTTTGGTAAACAATCTGCTCCGCTTGGTTGCAGTAGAAGTTACCAGCGATTTCCTGGCAGCCCTGAGCCGAGACGGCCGCGGCCAGCAGAGCTGTCGAGGCGACGGTTGAGGCTAGCACCTTCATAAGGGAGTGAGCAAATGAGGGGGGGGGTATTGAAGCCACAAACAAAAAGATTAGAGAGAAGCAGGTCAATCGGCCAAAAGCTAAAAACGGAAGAGACCGAGCTTTTTAAACGAGTGCGGGTGGGCTAAGAATTGTGCGTCTTAGGTCGCCTGTAAGTTTGCACGCCAGCACAAACAGGGGAGTCGAGGAATGAACAGGGACAGCAATTAGATTAAGGTCGACAAGTCAAGGGGGGATGGGGCCCGCATATATACACGTCGGGCACATTTTCGATATGCAGCAAAAGCAATGTGGGCAAGCCCCCTGTGTTTTTTTGCGAGGGAGTTGCAGCGTCCGCTGGGGGGGTTAGCCACGTCCAGCGACATGCAAGTGGACACAAGGGCCATCAAAAAGCACTGTCGAGGGTGGGGGGGCTGACAGAGTTTCGGTAGTAAGGTTTAATTGGTTTGAGCCCGGCTCTGACACAAAGGCTACATGTACCCGGCGGATACTGGGATTCACCGTCTGTTGGCGGCTGGTCTCATCCGTATACCCAGTACGATTTGGCCCCTGGGATCGCGTTTGCATATTGTTGCCGGGCAACTGAGGTGGCAGGCAAAAAGTAAGCCAATTGGTCCGTTACACGCGCCTGTCAATACCAAGCCACCGCCAAAACCTGCTAGATTGTGTGTGGAAGCCGTCCATACCTCAGCACCGCCTCGTCGTCATAAAAAAAACACCAGCTTCCTTGGCGGATGGCCAAGCAAAGATGTTCGCCATTCACCAGTTTGTAGAGATGGAGGTATGCTCCCCCTTGTTTTGATGTTACACCCCTGATGAACATCTGTTACAAGCTGGTGGGTCTTGAAAGGGGGACGTGCAATCAAGAGCCCCTAACTGTGAATACTTGCTGCTTCCGGGTTCCGGCATCTGCCCCTGTGACAGCCAGCCGACGAAGGCTCGCTTGACTCGTGGGTCTGCTGCAGGGATGTCAAATTGACCTGTCAAGCCCGCTATACACGGATCAAACGAATGCTGCTGGCTGGCGCGTGGCCGTTTCGGGCCAAGTACGGCTGGTTTAGGAAGGTACTCTTGCCGTTTTAGGCCCCGTTTGCATTAGCTCGTCCCGTTTAGGCGATCTCGCCCTGCACATTCTCGCCCAATATGGCAACACCCAGCCCTTTTTGGGACATGTGTCCTCGAGCCGCCTACGATACCAGCAGTCAGTTGAGCTCCGGTTTAGACCGTCAATTGGTCGTATATCGCGGCTGCCATATCGTTGGTTGCCTTGGCTACGGATCCTAAGTTCGATACTCCGGGCCATCATCTGGCGGTATCAGTTCTAACCGCAGAGACCCCCTTTATCATGACGTCACGCAGTCATCCCTCCTGCACCCCTATGTTTTACCGCTGACGTTCCCCCTTTTTTCAACGGCCCCGTGCAGTGAGATGCCTGTCACAGTTGGACGCAGTAGATCCACGTTTCAAAGCAATTGGTCAGTTTTTCCGGACAACGGTAGCTGTCGCTCTTACCTGATCCGCTCTCTTGAGTGCTACGTTGAAGCTTTCGTTTCTCTTTATTATCTCATATCCCTCCCATAGACCCATGTTCCCTAGGCATGTAGTTGTTGTGTGCACAACACTGTTAATTTAAACTGTTCTTCTCTTGTCCACTGCCCGAGACATTCACGCCTCCGGTTCCGTACTCGTATCAACCATATCAATATTATTTATGTTTCTTTTACCCCACACAATTGTGTAACAACTATATTGGCTGCATACCAATGCATGGAACACCATCGCTTCGAGACTCGTGCACTACTGCAGGTTCACAACGTACATCAAAATTTTGCCAAGCCTCCGTACTAGGGCTAATATCCAATAGCCAGCAACCAGATAGACCAAGCCTTTCAGTCAATCACCAATAGACTACCAAGCGAAGCACAGTAAACACCAAGGCTAATCTGTCCCCCCTCATGCAGTTACCCGCCTGCACAAAGACCACCACAGCAGCACGGCTGACGGGAATCGAGATGCAATACGTGGAGACTACCGAGCGTCGTGTCACTTTGCATCTTCCACTGCTTTGATCCGCTGCTCGCCCTCCCCTGCATCCATCTAATTTTCATAATGGCTCCTCAGACTCCCCAGCAGCGCCGTGCCAACCTCAAGTTTGCCAAGCAGCAAGAGGCCAAGATGGGCAAGCCTCGCGTCGAGAAGAAGACCGAGGCCGCTCCTGTTTCCAAGACCGTCATTGGTACGTATCGCGTTCCCATCGTCAAAACTTACTCTTTCCTAACAAAGCTATTCTTTTGTTCGTCGTTATGGGAGGCGGTTTCCTCCAGATTCTGCGAGCCCTTGGTCTCTTCTAACCTCTCTCTCTAATGTAGACTGTAATGTACAAAATGCGACTTGTTTATGTGCCTGTTTGGTCGTTACAGGCCACCGAGACCAGCCCGGCCCTGTTGGCCAAACTTGAGCTTGATGCTCTGGTCAAACTGGCGTTGGAGCTGGTCAGCTCGCGTTTGATGCTGATCCGACGATCCAACCACTGCACTGGCTCCAACTTTTTTACCTCCCATCAGACGAAGGAATTTGGCCTGCTGGCTCTCCTCTATACCAGCCACAGACAAGACAGGTGTGGCGTCAGTCGACGAAGGCTTTGATGACTTGCTGTTCTTCTTCGCCTCTCCTTCCTTTACTGGCTTACCGCCCGTCTCCTTGCTCCCTTTCTCCTTCCTCTCTTTGAGTTCCTTCTTTTCCTTCTCCTCCTTCTCCTTGCGGTCTTTCTTCTCACTCTTCTTCTCAACAGTAGTAGTCTCCTCCGCTGTCATGGTGTCCTTCAAGCGTCCAGACACATCCTCTTCCCCCTTCTTTTGCTTGCGATTCTTCTTTTCCTCCTCTTTCAAGCCCTTGCGCTCGAGCTTCCTCTGTTCTTTGCTCTTCGCAGCATCAGCAGACCTGCCAGATACACCATCGTCCTTTGTAGTCTTCTTCCCTTTCTTGTGCTTTTTGTCTCTTTTATCGGTACTTTCTTTCTTGTCCTCCTTGTCCATCTTCTCTGCGTGGTCGGTCTTAGACGCCTTTTTCGACTTAGACTTGTCTTTGTGTGACTTCACCAAACCATCGTCAGTCTTGACCTTCTTCTCCGTGCCTAAGCCAGCCTCGCGGGCCTTTCTCTTCTCTCCCATGTCGTAGATCAAGTAGTTGGAGAAGTGCAGACATGCATCTCGAATTATTCCATCAAGCCCAAACCCCATATGTACCCCACTAGAAGGGCAGAAATATACCGGCTCGTCACAAGGCTAAATTAACACTGGTTGATTACACCCACTGTTGTTTTCACTGTGCTTACCCACTCACTTCAGAAAGTCGTCTACGGACACAGAGAGCGTTGATTCAATACGCTGGATCCAACTTGGTCGAAATCGAAGTGCATGCAGAGCTTAACGCCCGCTTACTAGTTACACGAGTTCGGCAGCCAATCTACACCCATAGATATACTATGTGACTTTTCCGACGTTGAATCGGGAATTTACCAATTGTATTATCACGAATTTCCTTCTTCGGGGTGCAACAAAGGAGCCCAACGCAGTCGTAACGTATATAGCTGTGCTGTCTAGAGTTCTGGGTTACTGAAGCCAATGATCCTTACTCAGAAAGGCCCACTAACTAGAAAGTGCAATATCTAAAAAAAATAGTGAGATTTAGCATATCAATTGACCTGTTCGGTTGCACTTTTGTAATATTGAAATTACATATAACCAGCTCCTTTCGTTATATCACCCTCAGCATCCATCACGGCACCTTACAAGCATACCATTATAGAACAACAGGGTCAGGGTACCCTCCAGCCAATCCCGACGAGTCTTTTTTTCCAATATTCAGCCTTGGTGATCCATAGGACAATTGTTTAGTGCTGAGCGTACGCTGCCATTGCCTTCAGCTAGACACTCATACAACACCATGTTGTCGTCTGCATTTCGTAACTCGCGACAGCCCGTTTTGGCTGCTCGAAGTACGTATATTGCGATTGAGAAGCCATGGCTCGCAACTAACGACAGGTCAAGTCCGTTTCATCCAGACGTTCGAAAACCTCGACTCTCAGATTAACATTACCCGTGCCGGTAAGACGCTGATTGCCTCAGGAACTGGTGGTCGCTCAAGTCGCACTGGTTACACAGCCACCGTATTCGGTGGACCTGGTCTCCTCGGCTCGGCTCTTGTCGCCAAGCTTGCTAGACACGGTACTATCACCGTCGTTCCATTCAGAGAAGAGATCCACAAGCGACACCTCAAGGTCACTGGAGATCTTGGAGTCGTCAACTTTCTTGAGTTCGACCTTCGCAACATCAAGTCTATCGAGGAGGCTGTCCGACACTCGGACATTGTATACAACCTTGTCGGCCGCAACTACGAGACGAAGAACTTCAGCTACGAGGACGTCAACGTCGAGGGTGCCAAGCGCATTGCTGACGCTGTGGCCAAGTACGAGGTGCCGCGATTTGTGCACGTCTCATCTCACAGTGCGTCACTAGACTCGCCCTCTGAGTTCTACCGTACCAAGGCTGAGGGTGAGGAGATCGTTCGTGACATTGTTCCCCACGCGACTATTGTTCGTCCTGGTCCTCTCTATGGTAACGGTGACAAATTCTTGAACCGTCTTGCCCAGGCTCGATTCGTGTTCACTCCTAACCAGGGCCAAGAGAAGCTCCGTCCTGTTTACGTCAATGACGTGGCTGCTGCTCTTGAGAAGATTGGTTTTGACGACACCACCACAGGCCTAACTTACGAGCTCAACGGACCCACTGAGTACACGTACTCTGAGGTTCTCGAAAAGGTGCGCGATGCTGTCAAGAAGGACATTCCTGCGGTCAACATCTCAAAGAGCGCTTACACCGCTCTTTCCAAGGCTACACAGTACCTCTTCTGGGCCACGACCTCACCAGATGAGATTGAGCGCAAGTTCATTGACCAGGTTGTATCGTCAGATGTAGCAGGCTTCCAGGAGCTTGGAATCACTCCCCAGAAACTGGAGGACCGTATCCTTCACCTGCTTCGCTTCCACCGAAGCAACGTTTTCCTGCACGAGACCCAGGAGGCCGAGATTCGCCGCAAGGCCTCGGAAGAGCGTTTTGTCAAGTTCACTAACGACCTGTAGACATAAGCACTTTAATGAACTTTCGCATCGATACTAATGCTCCCTATAGGTGTTAAATAGAACTACTCACAGGGAAAGCGCCTAGGAGTCACCAGAAACTACTATTGTACTTCAACATGAAGCACATGTTATTCTTTCTATGAGTATAAATAATATAGATAGGCCCTTACTCTCCCGTCTTCTTTGAGTTACAAGCCACAATCTTGATGCGATCGGCAGTCACCTCTTCGTTGTTATCGAACTTGAACTTGATGTCCTTGACAATAAATGTCCAAACATCATCACAACATCGGTACGTGTGAAGGTGGCCCTTGAGCGAGAGCCGGTTCTTGATATTCTCTCGAATTTTGTCGGTCATAACTCTGTCAAACTCCATTAGTCTCAGCTCACCACATCTGGTGCCTGCCTACTTACATGACTGAGAATCTTCATGGCCAGCTGAGGCTGAATCCTGTTTTCGCTATAAGTTAGGTTAGATCATATAGTCTCTGGAGCCAAGACATACGTAATCAGCTGGTCCAACGAGTCCGTCAGAGCGACTCCAATGCTTAGTTAGTATACTGTGCAATACTGGGCTGGGCGCTAGCTAGACCGTCTTCTGCTTGCCGGACCTTGTGCCAAAACTCCACAATATAAGCCCCGTACAACATGTTACATACCTGCTCCTACGGTAAAGCTCATAGTACGGCACAGAACTCATATCAAACCGCTAAATCCCCCCGCCAAAAGGCCTTTTATACTAGGAGATGGTAGGAGGGAGGAAGAGCGCCACTAGGTATACCCATCCGCCCACATCCGGGTAACCCCATGTCAGCACCACTTGAATTGACCGTGAGTCAGCAGTTCAACCTTTAACATTGAACTTTTGCCATAGACACAGGCTATTTTTACATAGTGTGCGATTAGAAAGACTTTTTGTAGTCTTTATAGCTCCGTCCAGCAAGCTAATACGAGGACTCATTCATATAGAGGAGGTTACCCGGAAGCGCAGCATATAGCTAACGATACTTCCAGCTTGGCTCATCAATAACAAACTTATCTCATTGACGTGCCACTGACGCTTTTTAGTAAGATCCTGTGGATTCTTACTCAACTTATTCAATTAAGCACATATAATTGTGCTATAAGGTTGCAATAGGACTGTTTTACTTATTGGATCAGGTCTCTACTGGTCTACTTTAGCCTCCTCCACACATTACCGATCTTATACAACCATGTCGTCTGTCGTCTACTACAAGTTTAAGTCTCAAAAGGAGCCATCGAGATTGATGTTTGATGGAACCGGAATCTCAGTCTTTGATCTTAAGCGCGAGATCCTTCTAACAAACAAGCTGGCATCTACAGCAGACAGCTTTGATCTCATCATCTCAAACCCCGATACGAAAGAAGGTAAGTAGTGGTAATCCTTCTCAACTACGCAACAGTAACTAACTATAGAATACACTGATGACACTGAGGTTATCCCCCGATCAATGTCGGTCATTGCCAGGCGAATGCCCTGTGCTCGCCCTGGTAAGGACAGCGCTGCAAAGTATGTCAACGGAGCTATGCCTACAGGTGGAGGCAAGAATGTGGGCCGTCGAGAGGACATGAAACGGATACCTGAGGCTCCAGTCGCAAGTACAGGATCAGCTCCGACTGCCGGATTCACTGGAGCACCAGGTGGTACCAGCGAAGAGGACATGATCTCCGCTATGTTCCAGGCCCAAGGAGAGCAGTGGAAGCAGACACAGGAGCAGATGTCACAAAAAGCACCAGTATACTACTCCTCAAACTCAAAGGGTGGATTCCAGGCTCCTGTTCCAGATTATCCTCCTCCACCGGGATATCTTTGTTATCGATGCGGTCAGAAGGGTCATTGGATTCAGGCTTGTCCTACCAACAACGATCCTAACTGGGAGGGAAAGCGAGTTCGCCGAACAACCGGTATTCCTCGAAGCATGTTGAGAACCGTCGCCAAGCCTCAAGACGACGAGTCTGGAACCTTCATGATCAACGACGACGGAGAATATGTTGTGGCAGTGGCTGATGATAAGTCCTGGAAAAACTTCCAAGATAAAGCTAAGGCTGAAAGCAACGCCAACAAACCCACAGATCCTGAACTGGAGGACCCTCTGACGCACCTGCTGTTCGTTGATCCTGTGAAAACGCCATGCTGCAAGACGACATATTCCGACGCTGCCATTCAGCAGGCTCTTCTCGACAGCGACTTCGTATGTCCCAAGTGCAAGACAGAAGAGGTTCTGCTGGATCAGCTTACTCCCGATGAAGAGATGAGGGAGCGTGTAAAAAATTACAAAAAGGAAAATGGCCTTGGTGGTGATGAAGAGGTCAAAGAGACAGAGGAAGCACAAGATGGAGATGACGACAAGGGCGAGGAAGATGAGGTACAACAAGAGGAGTCAACTGAAGCTGCACCAACCGATGCTAATGCTTGGCCAATGATGCCCAACTTCGCAGGCATGCCACCGATGATGATGCCGATGATGATGCCTCCATTCCTCCCCGGAATGCCACCAATGATGATGCCTCCTCTGTTGAATCCGCAAAATGGCACCAAAGCTATCCATGATCGTGATGCGAACCGCGACTCTAGACCAGGGAAGCGCCGTCGCACCGATGAGTAAGTATTTATTGGCTCTAAGCCGCTACACAAATAAAAAACTGTTAGCATGTATAGGCAACAATTCCTCGGGTAGATACACTAGATAGCGATAATGAATTATATGGATCCATCAGAGAATTGGATGACAGCATACTTTCCAGAGTAGGCCCATTCGCGGGGATTCTCATGGCCAAGGGATACCCACTCAGCATCAAGCTCAGCTTCGCGACCTTCGGGAAGACCCACTGCAACATCAGCTTTAACAGTGCGTAGGGTTAACAGGCGAATACCAGAAGAAGCCAAACCGCGGATAGCAGTAGTGAAAGGAGTCGTTCGGGGCCACATCACGTCACCAGTCAGCTTACGGTAGTTGAGGTCTCCCTTCAAGATGACCAGCTTCGAATCCTTCAGATCATCACGGACAGCCGCGGCTCCAACCTTGGACCCATCAGCGATATCCCAGAACGGAGCGTACGAGGTCCAGAATGGAGACGTGCGAATAACAAGCTGACCCTCAGCGTGGTAGTGAATGAGCTTGTCTAGCAGATAAGCGGCGTCATCTTCATGACCAGGCAGGAGATCAGGCTTCTGAAGCAAGTTGAAGAGACCGAGGATATCGGTTGGGAGAACATCACTAACGAACCATGGCAGCGATTTTGGATGTAGGACAATGGTTTCAGCAAGACCCGAGTCAAGCAAGAACAGAGCAAACACAAGGTCTGTATATAGCTCAAACCCAGCATTGTCAAGCACAAAGTCAATGCGGCCACCTTCTTCTGAGCTGACAACTTCCCAGGCCGAGTCGAGCTGGTTGGCAAGCACGTTCTTAGCATTTTGTTTGCGAGACTCAGCACCCTGCAGCTTCTGAATGTCTTCTAGACTGACAGTCACCAGTAGAGACAGATCCGTGGCATTACCCCACAAAGAGATGTCAGTGAACTCAGAGAACAGGAGTTTTGTAAGAGCTTGAGCTTCTGGGCTCTGTTTGTCTCCAAGACTCTCTAGCTGCTGGGCCAGGGACTTGTAACGGACAGCCAACTCAGCGACAGCAGCACTCGACTTGATGAATGTTTCATCCTTCTGGCGACGGAACACGTCGTACTGCTTCCAATGCTCGGATAGTTCAAACACTGTGTGAATGAGCCGGTAGAGGTAGCACTCAGAGTACAACCATGGGGCAGAGTGCCATTTAAGAGGCTGTGTGACAGACAGCTGGGCGAGCTCCTCATTGTAGGCAGCAATGTCTTCAGATTCTCCTTTCAGAGGCTCCAAAACGTGGTCATGTTGTAGTGCGTACTTGATCCTGACGATTTGCTCGACAATGGACTTTCCTTCAACAGCCTTTGCACTCGAGGGCTCGAGCTCGCCAATGGCACGATGAACATCGTCAATGGCTCCAGTAATAATAGCAGGCCAGCGGGTGGCAGCCGAAATCGACGCAAACGACTTGGGGTCGTTGTTGGCATAAGGAGCAGGCACAGACTCGGTCATCTTTGTCAGGGTTGGTTGTGTGACGGCAACCCCCAAAGTTCCGATGTTGAATATTCAGGGGGTGCAGGTTTGGGATCACACACCAGTTTAAACTCACCAACTAAACATAACCACAGCAATGGGAGATTCAATACGAGACTTATATAACGAGGGTCTCAAGGTTGAATCTAGGCTCCAAAGTACGAGCCCTGCGTCACCTGAGTTCGAGGAGCTTCATTCGAAGGCAACCGAATTGTGGACGCGATGCCGAGCTGCCATGGATCGTTCTGGGTTCTTCAGCAGTAATGAAGAGTCGGATGATATTGCCACAGTAGACATTCCATTTATGAGCATTGACTTCCGCATAGCATCTCTGGCTGAGAAGACTCGTACTACAGATATATCGGAACGTCGTAAGCTTGTCACTCATACTGTCAACCTCTACACCAGGTTCCTGCTACTTCTCGACTCATATAAGATACTCCCTAAGACCATCTCAGCAACGCTGCGAGATGCTGTTGGAGACAGATCTCTGACTGGATTGCCGCCGACGTATGTACCGGATTTTTCACGCCTTCAGCCCCTAGATGCTGTCGCTCGCAGGGAGCAGAAGATCACTCTGTTCAAGCTTGAGAAGTCCCTGACCGCCAAAATCGATGAGGCCAAGAAAAGGGCCAAGGCTGGTAAAGACAGCGACGAATCAGTTGACGATGATATGCTGCGGTCTATAAACTTTGCACAGATTGGAGTCTACGCTGTCCGTTCCGTGTCTTCTCTGCAGGGACTAGGTATGGAGTATGAGCTTCTAAGCAACATGCCTGATTCGTTCTCGAATCCTCAGGAGACAGAGGCTTCTGATGCACGTGCTGCTTCTTCTCCTAATAAGCCATTTGGCGAGACAACACGTATTGAGACTCCTATTTCTCAGCAGCCGCTGCTGTCAAAGAGCGGAAACATCAACAAAGTGAACAGGCCTTTCACAATTGTCTCTTCGAAGCGGGAGCAAGTGCTTAGATCTGTGCAGGGAACTGGGCAGTACCTGCCAACAATGTCTGTTGAAGAGTACCTTGAAGAGGAAGTTAAGCGTGGTGGAATTATTGAGGGAGGTGGAGAGGCATCAAGGCAAACAGAGAGCGAAGACGAGGACGACGAAGAAGCGCAAGATCAAAAGACTTACAAGGCTCGTGCCTGGGACGAGTTTGTCGAGGCTAATCCCCGAGGTTCAGGCAACACTATCAACCGGGGATGAACCAACGGCTCTCAGTATATCTTATATAGCATGATAACGTTATTATAATTTGTAGACATCAATTGTAACATAGAACTCGTTTGAATATGACTTTCTTCCCCCATCTAGTCTCCTTGATGAGGCTCTTCACTTCCCCTGAATATTCTGTTAGTGGCACGCACCTAGGATTTTTCATGCTGGTGTTGACTTGCTTCACCACCGCGTCCTCTGGCTAATAGTGTGTTTGCGATGCCGCTACTTATAACGTCCAAAGAGACGTTGCTACCTCGCGTGGCGGAGGAGATAGAAGCCGATGCTTTGCATTTGCAATTGCCTCTACCAGACGTGGATCCGGCCCGTCTCGACGTGTCGAAAGCCGCCTCGAGATCTAGCAGACGAGGCAGCGCATCAGACGTTGAGACTGGCTTCTACAACTCGACTCTGTCATCTGCTGCTTCTGTATTTGTCCGTCGCAGAAGCTCATCGAAGGAGCAGCGTGGCCAGGCCGTGGAATGGCGTGTTTCACATGATGATCTTTCGATTAAGCTGCAAGCTCTCGACATCGGCGAAGTAAAGAGTAAACAGGTCTTTCCGGCGCGTCACATTATCTTAACTTTACCGCTGCCATTGTTTAAGAACTGTGTGACACTTTGTGAAGATACCAAAAACGACAGCCTCATTGTTGATGTGATTGTAAAGCCTGGATTCCTCTACACTCTTACTATTCCATTTAACCAGTTCTACGCTGGGCTTTCTGATACGACTCTATCAGATGCCAACGCCTCAGCATGGAGAAGTATCAAGTTCCCCTACAACTTTGATATTCGCCAACCTCACTTACTGCACTCTGTGTCTCCAAACATGATGGTCGTGTCTATTGTAGACGGAACCCTGATTCAATTCACTCGTCAATCACCTCTAGAAGATATCTCGTGGAGACCATTCCACGATGGCCATAAAGGATTGTCACTATCGAGCCTTCTACCCTGGTCGTCTGGTGATAATGTGCCTGGACATCCGAATCTGTCGGTGAACACTGTAATCTCCATGGACTCGACCATTCCTCCCACTTCGCGCCACGACAATGCGGGGTCTCTGGTTACTGTTTCCATCAACCGGTCAGTGAAGGTATGGTCTCTAAATTCGCTCTCTGTTATTGAGGAGCATAAGCTGGAAGAAGATTCTTCGCCGGCAACAGAGACGAAGAAGTCGCTACTGGACCCAGCTCCTGCACGACTCGTTGCATTTACAAAGCATAGCAAAGACGTATCCAAGACGTCTCTCCCTCATACTCTTCTTGTAACTTACTGCCCGCTTACCGATGGGCGCTTCAAGATCTGGCAACTCAACTATTCACTCGAATCAGGAGTCGCGCTGGTCGATCTTGGGGCATACTATGAAGCAGCTCCTATATCTCCAGGTGATTCCACTTCTATCTGGTTTGTTGCAGACTTCGCGTTCGTAACTTACCGCGAGCACTTGAAACTATCGGTAGCATGGAAGAGCGACACGAGCCTCGAGATTCATGAAGTCACTATCCCAACTAAGCAATCGTCCAAAAGGCATCAATGGGCTGTTGCTAAGTTGGGGCGAGGCACCTCGACCGCTTACAGTAGCGACTACGACCTTCTTGGAACCGTCTCGCATACTGGCGACGAATCGGAAGAGTTCATTAAAAAGATCCTCGGGCCTGAGGGTTATTCAACTGCTACTGTCGAGGCGGCTCTCCCGATCTACTCCCAGCACTACGGTGTCGAAGATATCGAAGCATACTACACTAGACGGGAAGCAACTATGACCTCTGTGTCCCTGAGAGACGTCGTTTGTCAGACGATTGGGTCAGCGGTTTCGTTATCATATGCGAACGGTTCGACAAGCTCTGGAGAAGACTTTGCCTCGTACCGTCGTGATTTGCACCTACAGTGGGTCCGATTCGACCGTCTGTGTGCTGAGCTTGAGAAGCAGGGCCAAGAGTTCCTCTCAATCACGTATGATGAGAACCAGGACAACCTCTGGGTATCCAAGTCAACTTTGTTAACCTTGGTGCATGCTGTCACGCCCCTCGAGCTTCTCTATTTCAACAGATCACCATCGCCCTCTGAACATAATGTCTCGACTCTGACCTCGCTCATTGCGAACAAAAATGTGCCCGAGGTTATGGTCAAACGCTCATTAATGCTTCTTGACGCTCTGTACAGTTTCCGCCGAGTCCTTCCGACGCAAGTGAGGTGCGATATGCTAGCAAGCTTGCAGCAGCAGTTCTCTCAGAGAGAGATGTATCTTACGTCTGATCGAGTAGGGTATATGTTTGACAGCCTTCTCGACGCAAGAGTTGCTGAGGCATCTGCTATGTCACTCTTCAACACACTAGCTGAGATCGAGGACCTTGACTCTGTTGTATCCACCATTTACCTGCTCTCGCAGGGACAAATACCTGAGACAAGAAAGAGTATGAAGTTTACTTGGGTTGGTGCGGAGCTTGTACACTCGCTCCTTGCCGGGTTTGCTTCCACAACACGTGCTATATTTTTCGACCTCATCTTCTTACTAGTATTGTCTGCCTCGGAGAATTTAGTCAGCGAGTTCATTGCCAACTATGGCAGATTCTTTCAACTGTTCAGGGCATCCTCTGCCGAGCTTGATTTGGTGAGCACGTCATTTCTTAAGACGAAGACAGAGGTTGAAGACTTGCTACTAAATGGTGTCCAGCGATTATCTTTCACAGACGGGAGGGCAGAGACATCTGTTGCAGCAGAGTGCCGTGTGCTCCCCGAGTATGTACGACAACACTTGTACGTTTCTGGATCCCTTTTCGAGTCTGTTCTTGATGTTCATCACCACCTCACGGTTGGCAGTCAATCGCATTCCGAGTTGGCAGATGTCATTGTTGACTTCTATATAAGAGAGTTTTCTGCGGGTCACGGAACGTCAATGAGTCTGGAATTTATCCGAAACTATGCGCCTGACGACTACCTGTTTTCATTTATCCGAGGAAATGTGCTTATGAGCAGCGACGACCCTGCCGACAGCAATAAGGCACTGATCCTGTTGCAAGGTGCGGCGATGGGAATGGCTACCTCTCAACCTTCAAATTCGGAGAGATCAACACTCATGCGCCTCAGTGCAAGTTACGAAGCTACACTTGGACAGGGCCTAGCAAAGTACTACTACGCCGTTGCACAGGTAGCTAATGAGCGCGGAAATTCCACGCTTGCTCTTAGCCTCGCGGAGAATGCTACTGATATGTTTTCTGGCGATGAGGACTGGGCCAGTGAGATGCATTGGAATATACTCAACTATAGTGTTGCAGCTCATGACTTCGAGGCAGCATATCATGCACTGGTGGAGCTAAATATGTGCGGCATTGGCCGGGCAAGGCTCACCAGTGGTATCGAGAAGTTGGTGGTAATTATGGCCGATTGCGGCAGAGGCGTAGAGTTCTGCAAAATGCCGTTCATTGGTATGACCGAGATTGTTTCCGGCCTCCTGCAGCGCTTGGCCAAAGATCCTCAAGCAGCCCCTCATGCTCGTGTGCCATTTTACCAGCTGTTGTACTCGTGGAAGCTTGAACGTGGTGATTTCCAGGGAGCTGCTTCGGCTCTGTACTCACACCTCGAGCTTCTTCGGTCATCGTCCATCGGTCGTCCTGGTGTTCCTCATCCTGACCACGTCACGATTATGGATTTATACACTACGACGCTCAACGTTCTGCGATGCATTGCCAATGAATCCGATCAGTGGATTATTGCGCAGAAGGTGGTTACTGATATACCAGATAGTGATACAGAGCCTAAAAGAGCCAAGCTTGAGGTAGATACTGCCTCTGCTAGTGGCTTCCGCACCCGACGGGTTGTGCTTTCTGTTAAGGAGATTGAGCAGGAGCACAAGGATATGCTATCCGAGATGGAAAAGTTTCTGGCACAGCTGTAACACCATGTATAATTTATTAAACAAATAAACAGAGTAATAACTCCTCAACTCCTCACTTGAGCAGCTCAACCACTTGCTTGACGAGCTGCGAGTAATTGATGATATAGGCAGCAGGGAACTCGCCGCTGTAGAAGAACATAGGCTGCTCGGGGCTTGAGCCGTTCACAGATACGGGACTCCGACCATGAATAGCTTGGGAAAGCTTCTCCGATAAATCAATGGCCCGAGTCTTGTTTGCTCGCGAATTCTTGGACCTAGAGTTTAGATTGACGAGTCGAAGCCATTCAACGATCGTAAGGCATTGTACCCACATATTACGGGACAAAGCCGAGTCAAATACAATCTCAGCAGCTGTAGTTGGAGCTGCTGCTGCCAGGATGCGCTTGTAGTAGGGATTCAGAGACGTCACAAAACAAGCCGGTATTAATAACGGCTCCATAAGGGGGTTTGAATTTGCAGCTAGCTGCTTAGCGACAGATCTTGCGAGATCGCGTGCCTCGGAGTAGTTGGACAAAACGGCAGCTGAAGTATTAGGCCAAGATGGACAGAGATGTTGAAACACTTACTCGTTATTGAAGAGGCGTGTTGATGAAGGGATGCAAATGAAACGTGAAGGGCTAAGTAGTGCGAATCAGCACAGGGCAGGCTGAACATTGTGTCTGAGACCGTCCGCAGTACTAGAGTTATTGGGACCCACTTAGGAGGCATAGATGCTGCGAGACAAGCAATGGCACACCCAAGACGTGCTTGTTCCTTCTGTACTTCTTCATGGTTTACCGCCTTGTAGTATACCGTACAAGCTAGGGATAATGCGGAAAAACAGTGGCTTGGCATAGCTGGTGCGCCAATTGCTGTCAAGAGGTCCAGTAGAGCTGCTGTGTGAGTGATGGTCGATTGCAACACAGACAGTTGCGAGCATCTGTTGGATGTGAATGATCGTAGGGTGCCGAGAGCTCTCTGCCACACCAAGGAATTCTTGCGGGAATTGGGATGGCAATATGCAATAATTGTAGCAATTCTTAAAGTGTAAAGTGACGACTCAGACGGCTTACGACGACAGAGCGCTGTGATCCCTGCGTTAGATACGATAGTGCAAGGCTAGGACGTGCATTGAAGCATTTGGTGTGGAGCAAAACAGGATGAAATGATATTAGCTGGGAGATTTAACAGCAGTCGTAAGAGATGATAAGAATCGGCAAGAGACTTGACATTTAATACCAGATCATTGAGGCACCACACGGTGTCGATGATGCGACTAGAATGCTTCGACACGGCGATGGTGAGTACTGCAAGCATATAGTGAGTGTGCTGACCTACGCGCAGAGTTTTGACAAGCTCTGGGAGGAGCGAATTAGATATAATGTAGTCAGCAAACAGATTGAACCTTGGATCCGAGAGGATTCCTGTATACGGCACTTCGGTACAGGCATCTAACAGTTCCCAGTCTATGGATATCTGTGGATCCATCTCGGATGTCGCTACGGTAATACTCGTATTTGCATACCTCTGAGGACTCGAAGGCAGTCCCAGCGGGTACTCTTCTACCAGGAACCCAGTTTCACTCATGTTAGTTAGTCAATGGCAAAGTGGACAAAAAGGTAAGTTGAAAAGAGACTGCAACTTTAAAGACGTTGTACCTGCACCAAGGGAAAGGGCCGCAGGCGCCGCACAATCAGATAAGATAACGATCGATCCAAACGTCTGGCTAAGCGAAGAAGTAAGCTGCTATTTAACTTTGAGTATAAGTAAAGAACGAAGCAAAAACTATGCGATATAATTCAAAGGTTAGAGACAAATACTGAATGTTGATCAAACGAAAAAGAGGCAATTGATAAGTTATGTAGTCCTCGATCATACATGAGAGGGGGTAATTACAGAGAGACAGGAGATGTAGGAGAAAGGGGAACATCGGCAGACTGGGATTCAGTCGACAAAAAAGTACTTTTAGAGTAGTACTGGCCAATAGCACCTCCAGGGTGGAAGCGTCCAAAGCTTCGGCGGCGCTCGGCCTCGTCTGTCGTCAGCATCTCGGCTAAAGTGATGCAGATGGCATCCCCGACACTAAGACAGGCAGTAGTGGTGATGGTAGGAGCAGCCAGGCCGTAGACTTGCATTTCGGACAAGGATTCAGGAACGTGAGCAGACAGCACTCCAGCCGATTGAGCTGCCAGCGGCGAATCGGGAGTGCAGGTCAGACACAATACGCAGAGGCCCGGGGGGACGTGATGCAGCAGAGTGGTCAGCTCGGGGGTCTTTCCCGAAGATGTGATCATGATCATGACATCTGCTGGTTTGATGATACCCAGATCACCATGGAGAGCGTCACTTGGGTGCAGAGCCACGGCGTGTATGCCCAGTGAGTTCATTGTAGCCACAAGTTTGTCTGCTATCTTGTAACTCTTGCCCATTCCTGTGATGACAAGCTTTCCATTAGATAGGATGGCGTTGTGCATGTACTGGAGGCACGCAAAGAACGAGTCCTGAGTTGCCTGGTCTCCATCGTACAGGTCGGCCATGTACAACAGAGCATTTGCCTGCGCTCTCAGAAACGTCTTGGCTGTGGCCAGCACAGAAGGCGAAGATTCGACCGGGGGTGTTATTGGGAACATTTTATGCTGAGGTGACCGTGGGACTCAGAGCCCGAACTCAGAGTCGTTGTTGTGTCTATGACAAAGACGGGTTTTCTCACAATCTCGCCTCAAGAAGACCCGAAATCTAAAGGCAGGTGAAAGTTTTATTGGCACCTTACCCGCTAAGTGTAGCCACAGGATTACGAGTGGGGCCTCGTAACAGGCGCTCGATGCAAAGGGGGCCAAAAGGGAGAGGCTTGAGCCAGCGATTGGCGAGGAGGCGAGACCTAACAAAAATTAAGTGTGCGTCCGAGGTTCGGAACGAAACCGCAGCAGGTAATGGCGTCAACGCCTTGCCCGATGCGCGGCCGTTATCGCGGTAAGGAACCGGTCAGGACCAGAAACGGGAGGGATGGGGGGGGGGGGCGATTGTATTTGAGCACGGACGGTGCAGAAAGCGAAGCAAATGTTTGGTTAGAAGAGTGTTGAAAGGAACAAAAGACGTGGCACGCGTACTTTATATATTACCAAGCGTGGCTCCCTGGGCGGCCCTGTCCATTTAGGGCTTAGCTGCAAGAACAAGCGCGCCGATTGCCGCATGGCCATTACGTGACGTCAGCACAACGGGCGACGGAAGGCCATGACCGACAGCAGATAACAAATGGTGCCAGAGCTAACCGAGACAAAGGGTACAAGATTGCAAGTTGTTTCAAGAACTATTGGATGAAGCCGAGAAAGCAGGCTTTGGCACATTGTTGGCTCTAATACTCGGTCATTCTTACAACCGATATATTCGGTGGCAGATCAGACCCTCGATCTGCTCCGTGATTATGCATGTCGTAACATAAGCAGAGAGCACCTCTCAGGTGCTTCCAGGCCACTACCATGGGAGTAGGGCTATACTGTGGACCAGAACACCGTAGCACTATTATACCTTTGAATCCATATAACTGAAAACTTCTTTTCTATAATAAATATATTTGACATCAACCCCATATACGGTCAATCAAGTAGCAGCCAAAACCGCCCTGGGTCGCGAGACGTAGCAGTGTCTGGAGCCAATATGGCTTGATGCCGTCGAGAGCGCGTGCACACTCTCCACCCTCGGCTTCAATGCCTTCGCCCATCAGCAACTGGTGACGTACACGGCATGTCCCTGAAAAGTTCCACCACTTGGACCGCTGGCACGGATCGCGGCGCTCGAGGTTCTTGGTGAGAGGACCTGTAGGGCCATCAATCATACGCCACTCAAACGGATGGAACCGCTGACGAGGATCTTCAGGCGGCAGCTTCTTGTCCCCCCAGTGGCCCAAGTACTCGAGCCATGGCCCGTACTCGATCTCGCGACCAGCCTCGGTACCGTTTGCGAGTCCCAGCCGCTGACCATCAAACGTATAGGCAAGGTAGTTCTGCACAGGATCCCACAGAGGCCCACGGTCTGTAAAGTCGGAGAGCATGTGGTACGGTAAGTCATGCGAATGCTGGCCGACAGTGGCGTAGTTGGCGTGAGTTCCACGTGCTGCAAACAGCACCGGCCGGTTGTTCTTACTGGGAACCTTCTCGAGAGCCTCATAAGTATACGCCGAGCCACCACCGTGAGCAGACATCCACACGAGGACCGGCTTGCCGTCCTGGAATCGCACCAGTGAGTGCTCCCAGTCCCCGAGGTGGTTACCATAAGGCCCGCCTCCCATAACAAACGGTCCCAGATTGAAGGAGTAGAAGTAGAACCAAAACGCATCGACGAGGCCATGACCCTTGTCTACAACAATTACGACTGCTGGAGCATCGGCAATGCGACCTGTCTCGATGTCTGGTACGTTTTGGCGGCCCGTGACCCACTCCGGGTCAACCGAGAAGTCGTCGATCGAGTGGCTAGTCAGAAACAGGTCAAACGGATCGGCCGTTTCCTGAGCTTCCGCGCTGACATTGGCGAGATGGGCCAGTGACACAAGGTCCTTTTGTACAGTGCGTTGTGCGCTCGTATCCACGAGGTCAAAATGCTTGACGTACTCATTGATGTCGTAGGGAAGGTAACGCTCTTCCGAGTACAGGTAGATGAGTGGTGCGTAGTCGGCGATGTAGCTGGGCAGGTGTGTGACAGGGCCCGAGACGTCGAAGACTGTGGCTGCCGCAACAGTGCAAGCCGCCAGAACCGAGGCCAGAAACACTTCAATCAACCTTCGATTCATATCATGAACATTGTCCAACAGGCTAAGTTAGTGCTAATTATGGGGCGGATATACATTTGCGGGTAAGGGGTGATGCTGGTATGCGAGATAGTCTACCAGGGCGAAATTGGTCCTGTGGTAGTCCATTGTAGCCGTAAGATTTGTCGACTTATTTCCTGTAATTCTGCTTCTACTGGGCTCACAATGGGTAGAGCGCTTCAGAGTGAGTTGTGCGTTTAGCGGGCTGACGTTATACTGTGTTGACCAGATACGCAGGGGCAGGACGCACAGAAAAGAGGTAACATCGCATTTATATTGGCCGCAGGGGGAGAAGAATCTCCAACACCTATGATTCCATGTCGAATCAAGCTAAATGCTGACAATGCGAGGCGGTTTGCAAATGGAGAGGTCATTCCCCGCCTTTTGTGTGAGCGTGAACTGGTGTAGACGCTTTATAGAGAGTACATTGCATATGCAGCCTTTCTATGACGTAGCACGGGGTACAAACCCCACATTCAACTATCTAACGTCTACGTAGCACACAGCCACAATTACTAAGGGCGACACGCACACTCATTGCTATCTAAACTTACACACCCGCCTCTGTACTAACATCTCCGCATCAAACCGCTGGCTCAAACGGGCGAGCCCCTGCCGCGACCCCAACCTCATTGGATGCAATGGACACATGCGCAGCGCAGAGATGAAGTCCGATACGAGTCACTGGGGCGGTGGACAATCAAACTTCGTATTTTCCAGTGTCAGACGACCCATAGTACAGGTAGAGCGACATGAGCGGACACCGAATGAGCCTCAAAGACTTACTAGTGGATATTTGTGGTTCTCCGCAAAGCTGCCCATGCTCCAGCTCCTACAAACCATAGCTACATGACAAGGAAAAAGGACAAGGGAAGCCGGAAATAGATTGTGCCAAGAAAGGCCTGGGCTCTTTATCACCGACGAGCACAACCCGTTGAGCCGTTGCACGTCTCTTTCTGCTATGCTCTGTGCCTTTTTGCGCCCAAACTGCTAACTTCCGGTTTAGGTTAGATGCATCTAGCACTGCCTGTATGCAGATCCCGCACTGGCCGCTCATCGCTTCCTGGTATTTATATCGACCGTTGTTCAGCGAGTACAATTGCACCGGTATCCTCGGCACAGTGTGCTGTTGCTTTTCTTCTGTCTAACAGTCCACCATACCCCCCTTGGCCTCGTGTGGTTGATTCCCATTTTTGCCCCAAACTCGTGCTAATCTCAACCCGCCCGGCTGTTTCACCTATTTTTTGAGGCCTCTGGCAAATTTGGCTTTCGGGTATCTTAACAATATATATATATATATATATATATTGCCTCCAGATCCTGCAGAATCTGCGTGCCAACTGCTTATACCATAATCGCCTCACGCTACTGCTGCTGCTGCTGCTTTCGGGTCCGAGCCAGCGCTAGCTGAAAGACACAAAAACATGGCACCTCCGAGCCATGCTGGGCCGACACTGTCCACATATCCAAATCTCATGTCCCCGCGATCTTCGCGGCCCCGCGGCCTGCTGCTATCCCTGCTGAGCCTTGTAGTATTTGCGTTACTGGGGAACCCTGTAACGGCCTCATCGCTGGCCCAAAGGAGACCCCTCTCACACATCTCACCAGTGTCCAATGTGCACATAGACACACCCGACAATCGCATTGCTCACGACTCACACTTCTCACTAACAATTGACATACCCGCTGCTTCACATCTGCATCACCTACGCCGCCGCTGGTGGGCCATTTCCGACCCCAACGCTGCGCTGCCAATCCTAGACTCTCTGCCAGGTTTCCAGTCGGAAAACCTCTACGCCTATCTGTCGCGCAACGACACCACCGTCGAGGTGCCCGAGGATACGGTACAATTCAAGCTCGTGCTCGAGCCCAACGATGCGTTTGTCGAACAGCCACTGCGCATCACCACGTCGGATGCCGACGGCAACAAGGTCGACCACCCCGACTTCATAAGTCAGCATGACGGCCCCAGCCACCACCGTCCGAATGCATTCCGCGGCACTGCTTACCGCCGTGTGGCAATGACGCTACCATCAACTGGTGAACTTTTCCACCAGTACAAGCCTGTCGGATGGGCTCGTGTTGTTGTCCATAGCGACGGCTCGCACCCAAGCATTGAAGGCGCCTGGAAGGTTGACGATGAGCAGGCGCTCGGCGTACCGAGCTCCATCTATCACATCAACAAACGCTCTACCGTAGGATCCTCGCTGGGAAAACATTTTCCAGAAGAGCTTCACCTGCTGGAATCCGTGAAGACATCACTGGTTGTGTGGAGAGACTTTGACATGCGTCATACGTCTACTTTTACAAGCGTTGTTGCCGACTTGCCTGACACAGATTTCAGCTTCCTCCTCGGAGATCGTAACTTGGGATCTGGTACAACATCGTCGGACGAGACTGAGTATGTCAATGGTCTCGGACAGGTCTCGGAGCTGGTGCGACGGGCTCTGTCTCTGGATGACTCGACAACGTCCAACAGTTCGAGCGACAGCGACACGGGCAACTCCGGCTTCTCGAGTGGTAATAACCTTGCCACGACCGTTGGAAACACGACGGGCTGCCCAACCGTTCGTGAAATCTCGTTGATCGGTATTGCTGCTGACTGCAACTTTATGCGCTCGTTCAATTCGACCCAGGATGCTACGAGCTACATCATCAGCATCGTGAACACTGCATCGCAGGCATACGAGGTGGCGTTCAATGTCACCTTGGGTTTGTCTGAAATTTATATTGTCAATCAGACTGAAGGCTGCCCGTCAGAACAGGATGCTGTCAACGCCACTGATACGTGGAGTTACAACTGCACCGCTGAGGATGACTCTATTACCACGCGTCTGTCGCGCTTCTCGCAGTGGAGAGGACAGGGCTCGCGTAGCAACGATGGTCTTGCCACCTGGAGTATGCTCACTGACTGCTCTCAACAGTCGGTAGTGGGTCTTTCGTGGCTAGGAATGCTCTGTGTTGGCAGTACTAGTGACAATGGCAACGACACATTTGTCGCTGGAACCAATGTTATCTCACATACCTCGCTTGACTGGCGTGTTCTTGCCCATGAACTGGGCCACTCTTTTGGTGCAGTCCACGATTGCGAGGCAGACACTTGTGCTCAGAACCTGGAAGCAAGTTCGCAGTGTTGCCCGCTCTCTCAGAACAGCTGTAATGCCAATGGCCAGTTCATCATGAACCCCGTGTCTACCGAGAGCCAGGACGCTTTCAGTGAGTGCACTGTTGGTAATATATGCGGAGCCATGTTCCGTAACTCGATCAACAGCACCTGCTTGACGCACAATTCTGGCGTTAAGCTAGTCACAACGAACCAATGTGGTAACGGTATTGTCGAAGAGGGCGAGGAATGTGACTGCGGAGGTCCTGAGGGCTGTGGCAGTAACAGCTGTTGTGATCCTCTGACGTGCAAGTTTACTCCAGGCTCGCAATGCGACTCTTCCAACGAGATGTGCTGTGTTGGATGCCAGTTTGCATCTACTGACACAGTATGTCGAGCATCGCAGGGTCCATGCGATCCTGCCGAATTCTGTCCTGGTAACTCGTCGACTTGTCCTCCGGATGCAATGTCACCCAATGGCCAGACCTGTAGTTTACCGGGGCTCACAGGTCTCCAGTGTATCTCTGGACACTGCACCTCGCGTGACGAACAGTGTGTTACTCTTCTTGGTAACTCGTCGGTTACGGCAGATGGAACTCTCCTCAATGTGACCAAGGCCTGCGATGATGACTCGTCTTGCCAGCTGTCGTGCGAGGACCCTCGCTTTGGATCAACTTGTTTCACCACCAGCCAGAACTTCCTTGACGGAACGCCATGCCAGAGCAGCGGAACCTGCCAGCGTGGAGTTTGTGTTGGTGGCACGACTAACAGTGGATTCGGCGGCGGCGGCAGCAGCGGCGGCAGTGGCAGTGGCCCACAGACACCACAGTTCACACAGCCATTTGGTGAGGGATGGCTGCAGCACCATCAGGCCGTTGTCATTGGAGTTGCGGCTGGAGTTGCGGGTGTCATTCTCGCTGCCATAGTTTTCAGCATGCTTAGACGCATGCGTTATCGTAATCGACTCCAAAAGGCAGGCGTCGTGTTACAGCAACCTCCACCTATGACGACTGCGCGTCGACCTCGCCCCCCTCCCCCACCTCCCCCCACACCCGTCTACTATGGAGCTTCGCAGCCCCGTTATGTCGACAAGCCTCCACAGTACACGTTCAGTACTTACGTACCGCCGCCACCGTCGCACACGTATTCTTGATTATCGGACAGACGTCCCCACAGCATCTACATAGAACATTTTGTTTATTTATAATACACTCGCTCAGACTTAAGAGGGAAGAAAGCTGGGACCAAGGGGCTGCTGTTCTTGCCGGCTATATGGGAAAGCTCTAAGCGCCCAGCATGCATGGATTGGCACTGCATGCAAGCCTCAAACTTGGGGATCTGCAGATAGCCGTGGGCCTGCCTACAAGAAGACAGGTTTAACTGGAGTTTCAGAGCGAATTCTATAATTAAAAAGACACTACTCAATAGCAAAAGAAAAGGAGATTTGAATAAAGTATAAATGACCGGAAGAAAAAGACAAAATTTGCGCCTCTTACAGAGGGGGGTGACGGCGGTGAGTGGAAGCCCGCATAATCGTGCATAAAACCTGGATCTAAACCAGATCCGGGCGAACGACAGCGTTTTGGCCGAAATAAGGTCTCATCGGGACGACGGAATCCGTGACGCGGATTGGATATATCTTGCAGGCCAGTTGCAGCAAGTTGCAGGAAGGCGCATAGCCGCTAAACTAGTTGCATTTGAATTGAAAGGGGGCCACATGTATAAATACGTGGTCTGGTTGCCTAATTGTTGGACAGCTTCCCTTCCTTCTTCACTTGTCTTAACAACCATCTACAACCATGGCTTACTTCCACCTTGTATCTCTCGCTGTAATTGCACTTACAGGCATCTGCTACGCTGATCAGGCATCACAGATGATGGACTTTGACGTTGAGTTCTACAATGACTTTGTGTCTCACTACCAGCTCTACTACAACGAGAATTATGAGTTCATGGTCACGCACAACTTCAACGTGCCCAGTCAGTACAACGAAGACCTCAGCGAGATCTTTGAAGGTGCTGACTTTACCAGCATGATCAGCGCCGATCCGAATCTCGTCACGGTGTTGTACAACGTGGTGACGGAGTTCCCTTGGTTCAGCAGCTTTGATGCTACGGCCACTTTGAAGCGTGTTGGAGATATGGCTGCAACTACTGCTGCTACAGGAGCCGTTACGATGGAGGCTGCTAGTACTGCTGCTAGACCTGCTGCTAGTACTGCCGTCACTGGTGTTGAAGCAATCACGACGCCTACCGCTGCTGCTATGACTACTTCATCTCCCACGCTGTCTTCAAGTGCCTCAACGAGTTCTGAGTCCTCGTCGGCTTCAACTATGACTACTTCTAGTGCGCCATCGTCTAGCCTTACTGAAACCCCTTCGACAACCTCGTCTGATGCTTCTACTACGACAGCGGCTACCAACAGCGGCGCGTCTGTTTTCAACCCTGACGTCGCTGGTGTGATGGCCATCGTGGCTGTTGGCCTGGCCATGCTCTGAAAAAGCTCCAACTACCTTCGTTTTTCTCCAGTTTCTTCAATATATTGCTACAGTTGTCAAAAAAAGTGCCCACCAACCTAAGAAGCGTTGGTAGTGGCCTCCTGGAAGTAGTCAGCCATCTCAGCATCGAGCTCCTCAACAGTCTTCTTAGGACGGCGAGTGCTCTTCTTCTTAGCAGCGCCCTTCTTAGCAGGAGCGGCAGCACCGTTAGCGGGAGCAGCAGGGGTAGCTGCAGAACCGTTGCCATTGACACCGTCCTTCTTGGCCTTGGTGCGACGAGCACGACGCGACTTCTTAGCAGCGCTCTCAGGAGCAGCAGCAACAGACTTGGGAGTGCTGGTCGTTAGTACGTAATCCGTTAGTCCTATGCAAATAGTAACTCACCCAACACGCAGTCCGAGGGGCTGCTTGGCAGGGTCCATGATCAGCTCAACCTGAAGTTAGTACTCAGAGCCAATAGCACGGCGGGCATCTAACAAACCTTCATGATCTTGGCACCTCCGTCAACAGACACTCCGTTGTATGTCTGGACGGCCTTGGCGGCAGAACCGGCATTACGGAACGTGACGTTGAAAACACCGGTCGAAACACCCTGGCGGTTGTAGGCTCCCTGAACACGAGTAATGGGGCCGACGTTCTTCGAGAAATAGGTCTAAATGTTAATTGGGTCCAGCCCAATGCGTTTTATCCACCGGTCGAGAGTTCGATATGGGGTTCAAATCCAACACAATACGTGTGTTGAGAGTAGCGGTTCAGACATAGCATACAGATAAGAGGATCACCAAGGATACTCGCACGAAAACAACGTCAATACGTTGATTGCTCAGGACCGTCATACGGAATCGATGAGCTTGGCGAGTCAGAGGAATAGCACAGCATACCTCTGTCTAGAGTCTTGACAGAACGTGTCTTATTTCAGTGATCATCATTTCCACCCTAAAAAGAGTCAAAGAGGGGTTGAAGCACCCTCCCAGAAGAGTCTTTATAGGGATGATCACGCCGTAAACTGTCGACCTCGAGCACATAACACCCATTGTACTAGCTGGATCAAGTACACTTTCCGTACTGCCCAGTGTTCCACTAAAGCGCTCGGATTGGATCATCTTGGAGGCATACCCCGGAACTAAACCGGCCTGCTATATTTATCCAACTTAATCTGCTGCCAAAAGGGTCAAACACACTGCAACTCAACGTATCCTGTAGATCAAGACACCGTACCAAACCTCATGTGATGGAGTGCACATCACGAGCAAACATACCTTAACAGATTCTTCAGTAACATCCGTTGGCTGTTGCGAGGTTGGTTAGTCAAATGCAATTATTTCTAGAGGGCGACGACGGCCCAGAAGTCGAAACCACGCGGGAATCCTGTTTAAAGTCCACTCGCCGTCAACAAAAAGTGTTGGGTGATCGAGAAGATAATGGGCTATGCGAGGTGATTCTGTCGGGGAGCCGTCGTCGTCATGTTTTCTTGTAGCTCAACATACCATGTTGGAAAGCAGAACACGGCGTGCCTGTTCGGTGGCCTCCTTAAAGATTTCAAGGCCCGGGTTCTTGGAAGCAAGAGCAGCGGCGGCGGCAGCGACGCGCTGGTTAGCGGCAGACTGCGATGTGGCCTTTTTGCTAGCAGCTGAGGCCTTAGCCTTGGCCTTGGGCGTAGAAGTGGCCTTACGGACACGGTTCTTCTTGCCCGCGGTCTTGGGGCGCGACGAAATGATGTCGTCCAGCGACTTGTCAAGGTTGGTAGCCATGATTGATTTTGAGGCGATTAGGTGAAGTGGGGTGGGTAGGTAGGATCAAGGGCAGGAACTATGTGGCTTGCCTAAATGTACAGCGGCCAATTTGCCAGGTGGACGACCGGGTAACTAAGTTGAGGAGAGAAGCGGCCGGGTAAGCAAAACGGCTAGCCCAGACTCTCGCGGCTGGCATTTTGTCCAGAAACGGCAACTGGCTGGGGGGGCAGGTCTGAAACATCCCAGGGGTCTCAAACTATTAGTGTATTGTACGAGGGACCTCAAAGTAGGCTGGGGGGAAGGGTCGTAAGAAAGCGGCAAAAAATAGTGCTAGGCAATTGGTCACGCGAGTCGTATGATATACGGGCATGCAACAGTGGTGGTCACGGCGGTGCTGGGGCCCGCCAGTACGGGTTCATTCAGGGTTCGAGTGCTAGCTGGCAGATATGCACACTTTCGAGGGGTGCAGTTTCGGGGGGAGACAGCTAATCGTACAAGATGGCCAATGACAACTAAGTAACAACGTGTACCATTCAGCTGGGAGAGCCCCGAGTATCAGATAGCCGAAAACCCGTTTGTCCAGCCACTTGACTGCATCAACTGACAGCCACTCCCAGCAACCGTCCACCCCAAACGGGACGCGAAAGATCAGCAGGAGCATGCATACAATTTGGCCCAATTGGGCAATGGCCCAGTTCATACCAACGCGATGTTTCCTGCCCTGGCTAAGAAGTTCCTGATTCCATCAGACGCATTTTTGGGTTGCTGACTGGGGTAGATATCTTCGAAGAGGGCCTACTGCGACTATAGCATTACACTATGACCTGTTGACCACTGACTGTGGAATACCGACCCCCTTCTCTCAAGACAAGCTTTCTTTTCCACCCATCCCACCCGATTTTCAAACTGACTGTGATTACTCCCTCCTTGGCCGCCGTCACCATGGACAGGCACGTCGAGTACGTGCTGACGGCCGAGTTCGACATCGATGCCGGGCCTACTGTTGTTTTTCAGTATCCAGAGCCTCTCAAGGGCAACCGGTCCGTGATTGCAGAGCTCATGGTGCCCGACAAGTCGCACGACCGCACCGAGGATTGGACCGTCTTCTTCTTGTACCGCCGGCCCGGCTCGGACCAGTTCGAATACAACATCGCCGATGAGCAGGACAAGGAGGCTGCCGACAAGTTCTTTGTCGTTAACCTCGTTAATACCAAATTCGACTCTGCCGCTAAACGCGGAGCCATCGTCAAATCAGTGTGCATCATCACGCGCCATCCGTTCTTCCAGGTCTTCAAGCCGCTGCTGCTGCTGATGCTCGACGAATACTTTGATGACCCGGACATTGCGCATCTCAAGCGTCTCTACGATGTGCTCAACAGCATGGACATGTCGCAGTTCCCGCGCCTGTCGCCGTCAGAACGCTTGCTACTCTCCAATTCAGAATACACGCAATTGTTCCTCGAGAAGTTCGAGGCACCTCTTGTCCCAACTGACGTGCGTGCTAGCATTAGTACGACAGCAAGCGCTGCTACGACAGCTGTCCAGCGCCAGAGCAACGCCTCGAGCGAGCTCGTGTCGGGCCTTGGTGCCCTCTCTATCACCTCGCCAACGGGAAGCACTGATCTGACGGCGAAGCGTACGAGTGGCAACCAGCAGCCAGCATTCTACATCGATCTCAAGAACCAGGGTCAGCGCATGTCGAGTCTACTAGCACGTGCACCAACACGCGACACGCACTTCTTCGAGACAAGTGTGCTGTACAAGAACATGAACATCCCTATCAAGATCCCCACCGACTACTCTGCCGAATCGGCCGGCGATTTTTCGCTCATTCGCCTCATTGTCATGGTTACGTCCATGACAAATGTACGATTCACCACGCTACATCCACAGTTGACCATCTACGGACCTAATACTCCTCCCATTCTAGTGCTCATCCTCGCGCTGCTTACACAGAAGCGGATCTTCTTCGTGGGCCCATCAACGCCCTGCCAGGAAATCACCGACCACGTCCTTGCCTGCTGCTCGCTGGCGTCCGGAGGTGGTACACTACGCTCCTTCATCACACATGCATTTCCCTACACAGACATTAGCAAAGCCGACGATCTGCAGACATCGAGCGGTTTCATAGCTGGTGTCAAGAACCCAACGTTTGAGTACCACAAGGACTGGTGGGATGTCATTGTCGATATTGAGAACAAGACAATGAAGATCTCGCCTAATATTGGTTCTTCCATCTCGCCATCGTCGACACTGCACCGCGCATCAACGTCAAACTTGTCACTAACAACGACCACCAGCTCGACAGTGTCTGGAGGATCGGTTGCTAAAGACAAAGATGGTAGTATCCCTCTTAACGACGAGGATTCGCGGTTTGTCAGCGAGATCCGCAAGATGGTGTCAAACCACTATGGTGAGACGTCGGTGCGCAACAGATGTCAGCAGTACATTCGGCGATTTGTGCGTATTGCTACCAACTATGAGGAGTACAAGTATGGAGCCACGAACCTGTGGCCATCGGTACATGACCCGAGCTACGACATTGTACCTGGATACGGCTACACGTGGCCAAGCGATATGCGTAAGATGACCGATTTTACCCTCTATTCAGCAGCAATTGAGGGCTGGAGAGCGTCGCGCAGCTACAAATTCTACATCGAGGACCAGCGGCACGGATGGGCGAAACCACCCAAGAAGGTCGTCGACTTTGAGTACCACATGGATCGTCTGCGTGTACAGAGCTTGTCGTACGAGGACTCAGATGGCGTGTTCACGGCTATCTGTAACAATGCACAGGACTACGATGACATCAACCGATTGTTGTCAGCGACAGCTTCCAGTAACCTCTTTTATCTGTGCATGGGACTCTTCCACCCAGAGCCAGCAGTGCGCATGATGACAGCAGGTCTTTTGCAGCGCATCAAAGATCACGCGGCCGGAAAGCTGTACTTCAATGCCATATCGCAGTTTCAGCTCCAGGCTCTGGAACGCACACGTGACGAAATTGACACGAGCCCTGTCAAGCCACCGTCGCCGATTCTGTCGAGCGACAGTGTCCCCTTTTGATTAACGACGATGATAACGAGTAATCTAATTCTATGTACATTAGTGAAGAAAAGAAATCCTATAAGTAATGGGACGGCTAAAGGTCTATGTTTAGCTTCGGAGAGGGCATTGATGGATCGGCACTTATTCTGGGTAGGGTTGATGGCCCTGATTCTTCACGACTATTTCTCCAGTCTCCAAACACGCGCATTACTACCACGATTCTAGCAGGGGCACAGCCAGTTGTACGGGAGATTGCGTGCTGGTTGTAGAAGGAACGACTGAGAACGTGTTCTGCTAGCGATCGTTGAGTCAGTTGGCAGCTAATGGCAGTCACGAGACGCCAAAAAGCTGCGCTGGACGCGGTGCGTGCTGCTTCGCAGGAACAGTCGACGGCGGCCGAGCAAAGTAGTAATGAGAAACCGGCAGATGTGGTTGTAAAGACAGCCAAACCGACTGAAGGGACCAAAAAATGGTATCTCGACACGCGTGCAGTGCTGGCAGTAGCTGTCATTGAGCGGATCATCATCTTCATGTGGGGACTCTACCAGGACGCTACACTAGAGCCACGCTTCACCGATATAGACTATTATGTGTTTACAGACGCGTCACGGTTCGTTGCTAACGGAGCATCTCCATATGACCGTGCCACATACCGATACACGCCTTTGTTGGCATGGATGCTATTACCAACCGAGTGGTGGTTCTTCTCGTTTGGCAAAGTACTGTTTGCCGCTGGCGACCTTGTGGCCGGCTATCTCATTCTGCGTATATTTCGTATTAAGGGGGTGCCCGAATCCAAGGCTGTTCTGTATAGTACAGTCTGGTTGCTGAATCCAATGGTATCGACCATCAGCACGCGTGGTTCATCAGAGGGTCTGCTAGGTGCCATGGTCATTTCGTTTGTGTGGGCTGTGTACGCCAAAAAGTACGTGTGGGGCGGCATCCTGGCAGGACTAGCAGTGCACTTCAAGCTCTATCCCATCATCTACGTACCCACGGTTATCTGGGCTCTGGATGGTCCGAAAAACTTTCTCAGCATCCGCTTCTACACTCGCGACAGACTGGTGTTTGCGGTGACCAGCGCCCTGTCATTTTGTATCTTCACATTTGGAATGTACACCATCTACGGATACCCCTTTTTACACCACGCATATTTGCATCACCTGTCGCGTGTAGACCACCGACACAATTTCTCGCCTTACTCGACGCTGTTGTACATGTCGTCGAGCCCGGCGGTTCTTGACAGCAGTAACATTTTGGACGTCCCGGGACTAGGCACAATAGCCATTCCTCCACCTGAAGCGTGGGCTTTTGTGCCGCAACTTGTGCTATCGGGACTCGTACTGCCGCTGGCATTTGCTAAACGTGATATCATCCGCACCATGTTTGTCCAGACGGTCACGTTTGTGACGTTCAACAAGGTGTGCACCTCACAGTACTTCATGTGGTACATGGTGCTTCTGCCGTTTTGTCTGCCGGCGTTTCTGTCGTCGGGAAGGATGAAAACAAAGCTCGTTGTAGGCGTGCTGTGGGTCGGCGCGCAGGTTGCGTGGATCCGCCAGGGGTATCTGCTGGAGTTCCTTGGTGAGTCAACGTTTTATCCGGGACTATTCACGTCGACACTGGTATTTTTCCTAGTCAATATCTGGGTTCTAAGCCTGTTCATTGACGATCTGTAAAAAGGCCGAACAAACATAAGCCAAAGTAATGAAATGCATCTGTTAGAGGGAGAGACTGTCAACAGGACATGTTAGATTTAACGACTGTTCGCTCTATATAAACGAGGAGACTAATAGGTAGATGAGACATAATTTTACCGCGGATATTAGATTTGACTACAGCTTACTTTCTAGAGCGCAGCAGAGCCAGAACGATCAGGGCCATGGAGAAGAGCTGCTCCTTGAACAGGAAAAGGAAGGCCGAGGTGAGGGTCGACTGGACAATCTTGGTGTCAAGACCCTTGTAGAGACCAGAGAGACCCTCCTTGGCAATGATGTTCTTGATCTCGGTGACGAGACTAGCCTGGGAACCACCATCCTTGCGGCGGACCTGCAGACGCGACTTGATGGTGACCAGAGGGTAGGTCACGGTGCTGGCAATAACCTTACCAATGGCTCCGAGGAAAAAGGCATCCAGGGGAGTCATCCTGCGGCGCTTCTCGAGCACGTTACGCAGCTGCTCGAAAATGGTGTACTGCAGAATGGGGTTGATCACGAGGATCAGGGCCGGGCCGATTCCGGCGAAGAAGGCACCAACACCGTCCTTGTGGATGATGTCGGTAACGGTCTTCAGGGTCGAGGCCTTCTCACCGTCCTTGGCACCAGCATTAACGGTGACACGGGTGTTGACGACCCAGATGGGGTTCGTGAGCACCGTGGTGATGGAACCAGCAATGGCACCAGCAGCCATGCTTTGGCCAGTGGTCAGCACGGGCGAGGTCTTCTGGTAGACGGCCTTGGTGGCCTCATAAAAGTAGTAGTAGATGAAGTTGGTCACCGAGATACCGAACAGGGCCGAATCAAGACCCGAGTAGAGACCAGCAACACCCTCGCGAGCAATGATCTGCTTGGCGGCTTCAAAGGCGCTGACCTTCTTGGCATCGGTCGACGACTTGGCCGATTCGGTCTGAGCACGGGTCGACAGGGTCGACAGAGGGTAGGTGACGACCATGGCGAGAGCACCACCTCCGGCGCCGGACAAGGCGTGAGCGACGTTATCGTTGTTCGACATGGTTGGATGTGAGGGTGTGGAGTGAAGAGTGCAAGACGCAAAGGGGGACACACCAAAAGGGCGGGACGGCTAGGTTTTTATACTGGCGCGTGTTTTAGGTAGTTGCCGAGTGGGCGCTTACAGATTAGGACTTTAAGAGATATGTTCCCCTCGCTCCAGTCCGGGGTCCACCCTAGCCCGTATCGATGCTGTGGAGGAAGCAAAGGAGGGGTAGGAAGAGGGGGGTGAAGGAGAGACGAAGGAGTATGAAAATGTATATTAGAATGAACAGGAGACTAAAAGAGATGATACAGACAAGAAGGGTCTCTTTCGGGTACACACTACTACAGTTATCATGCCATATCGAAAGAGACGGTGTGAACAGCAGGGGGCCGAGTACGGGGTAAGCACATTGGCCCTAGCCCTGCGAGATACCTCGGCAGCGCAGAACAGCCGACGAGGGCAGGGGCTGGACGGACGGAAGGTCTTTAATGGGCCGACAAATGGGCCAGTTAGAGGAAGAAAAGCTGCGGATAACACGCGAGAATGTCATCAAGAGCATACGGGTTAGCCGGACGTCATGTTTTGTGCAAATTTGAACCCGAGTCCGCGGGTAGCTTGCCCAGCGTGTGTCCTGACATGTGATGATGATGATGCCGGGGTGTTGTCGTGCCTCGGAACAAGTCGGCGCCAGCCGCGCGTCGGCCGAGTTCCAGCCATCGAGGCGCGTGCCGCGTTTTCGGACCGCAGCCAGTCATAGGTTGTAGAATGTGACCGTATGTTGCAAGGGTGCGGTCCAGTGGGACTAGGTAGCTAGTAACGGGCCTATATTGGGCCGTTTTACAACAGTGAGTTGCCGAGGTTAACTGGAACTCGAATCACTGCGCGGTACTGCATGCAAGACGCACTATGAGTAGCAATTAACGTCTGTGCAAGGGCCCGTCGAGTCGAGTCATGCTTCTCATCAGCACCCCCACGATCACTCCCCCCCACTACCATTTGGCACCTGTCACTAATCCGTTGCTACCTGTCAATCTGGCAGTTTTGCCGAGCACTAGGCCCTGCATATGCAAGGTCGGTTCTGCCGTGCGCGTCGAAAGCCCTTTGAGTGTGGGGAGCAGCGCGTGGCACCAAGTAAGCAGCACGTTGCGTGCCTAGAGTAGTGTGCGCCTAATTAAGCTCGTTGCGCTGCACATGTCGTCACCCGGTAGTTGAGGTGGCTGCTGTTCGAGCGTCTGTACTGTGGTGGTACTTGTCAGAGGACGGCTCGGCTCGGCCTAACAACACAAGGCCTATCAATGTCTCAGATACAAACGGCACGCAGCCATGGCTCCACTTTACGCGCTAACCACACGACCCCACCTGGCATTAGTGCACGAGGTTGCTAACCCAGTGCAGGGCAAGAACCTGGCCCCGCTCGAATCTCTGCCCCCCAACAAATAACAATGGGGCTCGCATTAGTGGACGCCTGGCTGCTATGCGCTATGCACTCCTCGGCTCATGAATAGTGGGGCAAATGCCAGTATAGGAGTAGTACAAAGTCGTCAGATAGTTGCTGGATACACACATCTATCCATAACGAACTTGCCAGCAGCTCAACGGTGCCTCGAGTGCCTGCAAGCTTCAACAACGCCCGCCCAAGGCCTCGTGCACAAGGCCCGACACGTACAGATGCGCTGCAGGCCGCTGTGCAGCATGCGCCATGGGCAGGGGCTGACTGCCTAATCTGGCATAGCGCCTCACCAAAATATATCCGAGGTTCAACTGGAGATGCGCCCTACCTGCCAATTTGTCCAAGCGCAGCCTGCGACTGGCGGGCGACCGCTAGAGCCGCGATATACCCCTACAGAGCCTGGGCATGTGCGGCAACCCATTATTTTTTTCTTGTCTTCCTTCTTGTCTCACCACTTTCCCTCCCCCTGTGTTCTATCTTCCGGTTGTCGCGCCAGCTTTGTTCGGCTCATTCCTCTACCGGGTCCACTTTACCAGCCCTACGGCCCATGCAGTTTGAACGGCCCGCGCCGAGAGTTTTTGGTCTTCCTTCCCGTCTTGCATCCACCATGGCGGAGGAGCCAAGCCTCGCCGACGACGGCCAGTTTCAAGCCGTCAACGACTTTCCATTTCACATCCATGCCGAGTTCAAACAGGGTCTTGATGCTCTGCTAGCTTCCAACTCGGGGCACGACATCGACACCGTCACTGATCAGGCCCGTGCCTTCTTCTACAACCGCACCACCGGCTCAAATGTCGATGTAGCTCGCTACGTTGACTGGGCCCGCCAAAACCGTCTCGCCGAGTCCCGCACTCCTCCAACTTCTTCGTCACAGCAGTCTTCCACCATGTCGAATCCAAAAACCCACAGTCCCTTGGAGATGACGGACGATTCAAATGAGCCGCCCGTGCCTCTGTCGTATCAGGAGATCGTGGACCTCATCACCGCTGGAAAACCCGTACCTGGCGTGCGCCAGATCCCCGACACAGTACTGGGTCTCGAGGCCTCGTCTAAACCATCCATGGAACCTCGGCGCAAACCCTGGGAGTCTAAATGATTTGATTTCTCATCTCCCTTCCTCTGTCCAACCTCTTCTAGCATCTGTTGGCCTCAGCCCCGACAAAGTTCATGCCTCTCTCCGTTTGAGTCGTGTTGCATTAATGTACATACCCCCCAGGCTTCATATTCTATAGTCTATTGTACGTTTTCCCACTTGTAGGACAGGTCATGTCACTGTAGATGCTTCGTCTATGCTCGGTGTAGCATACCGTGTCCAACGCGGGCTGGGATTGCTTTAGAGGCCTTCCACTTCAGAGACACTCTACCTCATACTCAGACGTACTCAAAGTATCATGAACACCGTAACTCTCCAGACGAATTCTCTCGAGGTCACTCGAAGCAGTACGCTGACCTATCTTTGCTCCTTCACCCGCGTCTCCCCTAATGAAAAGTGCGCATCACAAACTCGAAGGATGCGAGAGCGGCAGCATTCGTGGGGAATGACCGCACGATACTCGGGCCAAAACCTCGAAAGAACGCCCGCCAGCCTCCGCGTGCATACACTTGGCGTGCAGCATCGGACCACGTCTTGAACTTCGGGTTCTTGACGTCATCTGTCATGAGCTGCTGTTTGACAACATCCGATGGATAAGCCGTGATCCAGAACACTGTCGCACCAAGCCCGCCAGCCCAGAAGTTAATGGATGGCAATGACATCGAGGTGTGGGCTTTGAAGAGCTTAGTGAGCACGTCGTATGAACCCCACCAAAAGAAGAAGTTTGTACGAAACAGCATCGTGGCAAACAGACCACGATACAGCCCATTGAATACACCGGCTTCGGCTATCAGCTTGCGCGCACAGTCAATTGGACCTGTGTAAAGCTTCGTCTTGGCATCGTACTGCACCTGCAACCTGGCTTTGACATGCTCAATTGGCGCAGCAACAAAACTGACAGTCCATCCAGCCAGCACTCCACATATAGCTTTTGCCACAGTGGGGAGCTCTTTGTGATCCGGAAATAGATTATCCTTCATGAGTCGTTGATAGTTGTGTAACGATCCGAGCATACTGTAGTTAGTTCGCATCCATCTTGATCCCAGATCGAATGCTCTCTCTTACATGCTATCCATGACCATCCAGCCTACTAGAGGAGGTGATGCTCCCTTGTAGAATGCCAGTATACCTTCACTGCGCACCGTCTTGAGTATACAGTCGATAGGGCCTTTAAAGTGGCTCTTTGGCGCGGTTTGTAGTCGCACCTTGACAGTATCGAATGGATGCCCTACCGCTAGCTTCGTCACGCCCGAGAACACGCCCGCCACAAACCCGAGGTACCGTGGCGGAGGACCCTTGCTAGCATCCGATGTATTTGCTACCATGGCTGTCTAGCTGGCAAAGATCGATCTCCGAGCTGGTCAATGACACATTTATATAGGGCTAGGCCCACCTCTTTTGCAGGTGCAGATCAGGGGGAGGAGTATCTCCAAGATACAAACCTTCATCATACTCAGCACTAAACAGCAGTCACAGCTGGTTTAACGGGACTTGTCATATGCCCAAATTACGGAGCCATTTTAGGGACAGATCCTCACCTGACACGTCTTTATATACTAGAGCGCTTCGTGCCGCTGCGCCCGACATCGGCCTCCGTAAGCCTGTGTACTGCTATCGTATCATGGACGAGACCGGCGTAGGCCACCAGAACCGAATCACACACCTGCCTGCCGAGGTTCTGAGGTTAGTTGTCGCCAACCTCAGCTATGGAGATGCTGTACAGCTTTCTCTGGTCTGCAAGATACTCCGTGAAGTGGTAAGTAGAGTAAATCACACAGGCTCATTACGACTAACCGAGGCTCTACGCGATACGATGGCAGCAATAGCCATTCAATGGGATGACCTACAACCTGGGCATATCGAAAAAGTCCCACATCTCACACGCCATGCGCAAAAGCTGTCAATAATCGAAGCATCACGTCGGGATCAGTACGCATTGGCAGGGAGGCTGCAGGAGTTTCTCAACGAGCACCCGCGCGTGACCCACCTCAGTATCACCACGGTTGGATCGACAAGCTGGATTAAGGAGATGAAGCCATGTCCCAGTATAACATGTCTGTGTATTGCTACGCCGAGCGATTCCCGGACCCGCTTTTACAGCGACGACCTGGGGAGCTTTCCTAACATTATATCACTACAACTAACAGCATGTGATATAGTCTGGAAGTACATTGACGAAGGCGACATAAACGATGAGGACGATTCAGAGGTTCCACAAAACCCCGAGCTGGCCGAGGAAGGTCGATCTATTGCGTCGCTAACTCTCATTGATTGTATGTGGAACTACCCGTTCAGTCCTCGCGATCTTCCTCTACTCGAACTCAATGTCCACATTGGCTATTCGACGTTTGCGTTTGCATGTAAGTTCTACCGAAAACTTTCCAATCCATCTATGCTTTCTTGTCTTACTGCAAATATTAACATAGACTCGGAACGCTTAGTGACCCTGCTGCAATGGCCGCCAAAAGCGCTGGAACGCCTAACTGCACATGTCGGCGCTCCTGGTAACCCCAGCATCAGATGGACCCTCATGGATGGATCCAACTGTCCCGGCCTCAAATACCTCTCTGTAATGGGTCTCGGATTACCACCTAGAGCATTTATCGTCGACAGGCTGTCTCCTTCGCTAGAGCGTTTCGAGGTTCACATTGACAGCACTGCGAAGCAGGATATACAGCGATTCCTCGACTACTGTGATGATCGAGTTGAAGTTCTTGTTCATTGACGACGCATTTTCTCATGTTTGCATGGCTTTTCAAGCTACCACCTACGACCTGGTTGATATATTCTTTCAACCGTCTAAAGGCTAATTCTGCATATGCTGCAAGATATCCAGCAAAAGCAAGCAACTCATACGTCCAGCCGTGAACCCCAATGACGCAATGTCTCGTGGAGTGTCTCCATCTTCTCGGAGAACTCGTCTGATTACTGTACGCTTTTGATTCGGAGAAACCAATCTTGTCAACATGACGTTCGACTCCCTACCTGTCATTGACTTGAGGTTGGCGGCTGATCCGGCCACGCGGCCCAAGCTGCTGGAGAGCATCAAGTACGCAATGTTCCAAGTCGGCTTTCTGTATTTGGTGCATCACGGCGTAGAGGATCAGGCCGAGAAGCTGCTGGCGATGGCCCCAAAGGCGTTCGAAGTGCCTGATGAGGAGAAGCTCAAGGTTGCAATGACCACGAACCCGCATTTTGTCGGATACACGCAATTGGGTGCTGAGACGACGGCCAAGAAGACCGACATCCGCGAGCAGTTCGACTTTGGCTCAGCAACACAGGCGAACCCGGACTCGCTGCCGCATTGGCGGCGCATCAAGGGTCCCAGTCCGTACCTTCCAGACGATGTGCTACCTGGCTTCAAGGCTACTGTCACCTCGTATATTGCATCTATGGAGAAGTTAGCTTCGGGACTTTTGGAGCTCATTGCTGAGAGCCTCAACCTGCCTTCAGACACATTCAAGCCTTTTGAGGGCGAGATGAACAGACTCAAGATCGTCAAATACCCTCCTGTGAGCACCGATGCCGAGTCGAAGCAGGGTGTTGGTCCTCATAAGGACTCGTCGGGAATGCTGACGTTTGTTCTGCAGGACTCGGTAGGTGGCCTCGAGGTGCTGAATGGTGAAGGCGCCTGGATCCCTGCCAATCCTGTGCCAGGATCATTTGTTGTCAACATAGCACAGGGATTCGAGGCACTCACTGGTGGTCGCTGTGGTGCTACCACTCATCGAGTCATCTCTCCAACGGCTGGAGTCACTCGGTTCTCGATCCCATACTTCCACTCTGTGAGACTGAATCTCACACTCCAGGATATCAACGAGCAGCTCGAGGCTATCCGAGGCCGTATACCAGAGCCGGCTGACTCTAAGAAACGACTCGTTGACGTACCCAGCGAGTTCCTTGACCCAAAGTACTCGTGTGTAAGTATACCCATCCTGCCGGCGTCCCACTACAGATTACTAATGCAGTTTGGCGAGGCGCATCTTCGCAACCGTATCCTCAGTCATCGAGATGTTGCCAATATCTGGTATTCCGACATCCAGGACAAGTATATTAATGTGTAGGACCCGTGCAATTGCATGCTGCTTGTAACTCACTGTAGGCATTCAGTAGAATCAGGGTAAGGGCAACACAATATATGCTGTAGACAAATATATTAATGCTTGACCAACTTCCTCGCCTCTACACAAACAAAACACATACACAATGGCTTGGTTTGGATTCCCCGAGACTGTGTCAGAGTACAAGCTGAAGGATTACCTTCGTCTGCTTGTGATTATCGGAGCATACATTATTCTTCGACCTCACATCTCGCGGTTTATGGAGAAGATGCAGGAGCGGGACTTGGAAAAAATGCGTGCTGCGGAAGAGCCGGAAGAGGAGCCTGAAGCAGCAAAAGAAGAGGCCAAGTCGTCATCGTCAAACTGGTCATGGAAATCCAAAGCAAAGCTGCGTAACAAAAAGGAGCGCAGCAAAGACGTTATTGCTGATGAAATGAACAGCGACGACGATGTAGCCGACCTACTTGAATAAGCACAACAGCCCGCCAATCCAACAAACCGACCTACCAGCCTAATATTTTGCTTTTACCAAATCCACAGCCTTTCATCGATCGTGCCAATTGGTCTTAACTGTACATATAAAAAGTGACTGATGACTGTTCTTTCATATTTTAATTAGGTTACTAGCTAAACAACTGTCTCTATGAATCCCGATTCTCCCTTAACGGACTGGCGGTGACGCTGTTGGTACTGCTCTTCGAGTGCCTGTTGGCTCTGCTGTTGGTTTTCCTGGCGCTGCAGAACAAGGTCGTACCAGCGACGTGTTTTACCCGAGCAATGCGCCAGCGCCATGCCCAACTGCTTAATCCACTCGTCTCGACTCTCAAGAGTCTCAGCGTAGAACTGCAGCGTTTCACCATCCTCAAACTCAACCTGGAAAGCACGTTCATCGTATAAGCCATCCATACTGGCTGCACTGTCGCCTGTAGGCTGAACAATGCTGACAGCGTTGCTGAGGTTGACCACATTGCGAACCTGATGGGATTCTTCGTGGTGGCCGACAAGGCGAGGGCCATCAAGAGTAAACCACCGTCTTCTCCAATACTTGCAGTCACCACCCAGCTGCGACAAGTATCCAGTCTTGTGGATCTGGCGACGCTCACTGGCAAGCTTCAGCTCCTTCATACAGGCTTTCATGCTCGTGGGAAGATCTTCACTGCGGTAAAACCGAGGAATATACACCATCCTCACCTGTAATCCACATGTGCGGTAGGGATCTCGGCCCTTGGCCCACTCATTGAAGCACGACAAGATGAAAGTCTGTGGCCGACCATAGATTTCATTCTCAAACTGTGACTCAATGAGGTAAGCACGACCAAACTCACCGTGTTTGCCGACGAGGCCGGTCCACACATCCTCACGATGTTTGGATCTACTAACACGTCGCGCAGCCTTTGCAGCCTTGGCCTTGGCTTCGGCAGCAGCCTTTGCTTCCTCAGCAGCCTTGCGTTGCCTTGTGAGTGCTTCTTCGCGCTGGCGCTGCTCCTCCTCCTGCTGGCGTTGCTTCGCTGCAAACTCTGTCTCGATGCGGTCGACCTCCTGCTTGAACTGCTTTCGAGGGCTTTTGAATAGGCTGAACATCTTTTTCTTAGGACTCGAGGGAGGTGTCGAAACAGACGTGTTGCGCGAATGGCCGAGGATTTGCTTCACAGGCGAGCTGCTTCGCTTAATAGGCGACATGCTGCGGGGTCTCTCTGGCTCGGGCGTAGGGGGAGGAAGAGGGTCCATTTGTCCATTAAGCGTGAGGATCAATTGGAGCTCGTCACTACCAACCACAAGCTCAAACTCATGGTCAATGGGCACAAGCACATCGTCATACTCACCTTTGGCAGTCAGGTCCATCGGCTGAGTAGTGACTGTTTGGAGGCCATTGTCCAATGTCAATGTGAACCGCGGATGTCTGTCTGCGACCACTGGTATGTTGAGACCTTTGATGCCAGATATTTTGAGGAACAGACGTCCTCGGTCAGTGGCATCAATAGGGTCGAGGTCTGCAAGGGTGGGCGATGAAAGCATCACCGGAGATGCTGGCTCGCTTTCCGTTGAGTCTTCAGAATCGTCATACAGCGACTCACCGTCGACTTCCGGCTTCTCCTGTTCCTTCGCAGTATTATTAGGAAGAACAGTTTCGTGCTCAATTTTGACCGATGCATGCCTTGTTTGAAACTCGACGGCGTGCTCTGTAGGGGGAGTTGTCATGGACCGCAGCTGCTCGACAATATGTTTGTCATGGAGAGGGTGTTGAGTGACAGCATCTTTGCTCTCGAGGCGCAGCTTGGCACTGCGTAGCCGCTGAAGAGACGTGGTGTCGGTACTAGGAGCGGTTGTTGTGTCTTTGTGGTTGGAGGAAGTGATGGTGTTTTTGCGGCCAAGCGAGGTGGTGGGTGCTTCTTTAATGTTTGAGAGTGGGGCCTTGGCAGGAGCAGGCTCGTGCTTTCCTGTTGCGGCCGTTACATCAAGAAGGTTCTCGAGGGAGCGGGACAGAGTGGGTCCATGGTAAAAGCTGTCGAGATCCAGCAGCTTGGGCGAGGAGTCGAGGATGGAGAGATCAATAATGTCGGGAAGAACGGGAGCCTGAGATACAACCAACGACTCGGTGACGACCTTGTTTTCCTTCGAAGGGAGTAGAACTGCGTCTTCGTCTGACATGGCAGAACCACCGAGCTTTGTTTCAGACGTCAGTGGTTTCGAGAAAAACAGATCCGAGCCGTCGTCGTGGCGGATGTTGAGCGGGTTCTTACGGATGTTGTATGTGCTATCTTGAGAGGCGGTACGGGACTGGTGAAGATTAAGCCTGCTGTTCATAGCTCGGACGAAACTCGGCAAAGCACCAAAATACAGCCAGGGAGATTGTGAAACAAGCACGACAGGTAGAAGGTTAACAGACCATGAGCACTTCACGTGTAGACATAGTAGCGAGGTCCTATGTCTCTGCCTAATTGGGACTTGAGGTTGCATTTGTATTTGGGTCCTGCCTAATTGGGAACAAGTTGATGCCAGGAATGCGGCAGGGTCAGATCCGGGGTGGGTCAATGAAGATCCACGCGTCCTCCAGTCTTGGGGGAGAAAGTCACGCTGGGTCTACGAGAGAAGTGAGTAGGTGGCCTGTTGGATATTGTGCTTGGTCTACAGTCGCGGTGGAAATGGGATAGTGTGTTTGAGTTGATGGTGGCCATCGAAAGAGTAGATTCATTGCTCCGCTTCGGTCTGTAGAGCGGAGACAGACCCCACAGCACAACGCATGCAGCGAGCCAGCGGCTACCTGCGCGGACCACGAGACACAGCTTACTGCATGGACTGTCAATGCTGTTCTTGACGGCTGTACGGCCGCATTCCTATCATATGATAATGTACCATTGGGTTCATTACCGCTAAGCCATGTATGCGGCTGTTGCTGGGCGGCACCAGCTTTATACGGCACTGAAACAGCAGTCAAGACGGTGATACTCCTTGGAGTCATGGCCCGCAATGAATCCAACTTGATTGAACGCCGCCAGATCGGTGGAATATCAGTTCTTCGCATCTGAGGACTCTCTTATACCAGGCTGTTTACAGGCGGCTGACGATCGGCAGGGGAGTTGGCCTAGCAACCGTCATTGGCGGTACCTTACCCTGATTTATCTTCGAGTTTTGTTATCCTTGGCTATTTTGGTCTAAGCCTCTCGTGGCAGTGCGACAACGACATCATCAACCGCGCACCTCGACAGACTTTTGCCACCATGGAACCTAGTCTATTTGGAACGCTGGTCGTCATCTTTATCAAGGCTGTAAGTTTTGTCTTTCTTACTATTTGCTATTTATAGCTTTGGCTAACGAAGCGCAATCTACCAAACCGTAGACGCCTAGGTAAACAGAATCCGTACTGTATCGCGCGAATTGGCCAGGATGCCAAACGGTCACCTAGTGATGTCCGTGGTGGACAAGTTCCCAGTTGGTATGTGTCATTATTTTGTTCTGTGGGTGCTTTGACTAACTTCTAAGGGATCATGAAGTGCGATTCGAGGTCATGGACGTGCTAGAACAGCGGGCTCTCAAATTGAGCGTTCTCGATGAAAATGACTCCAAGCCCGAACTTATTGGAGATGCTACAGTTGTACTCGATGATGCCCTCAACAGCCACCCCAGCAAGGGATATGACCGTTGGCACGAGCTCCAATTCAAGGGTAAATACGCCGGCGAAGTTTACCTAGAGATGACCTTTTACCCCGCGCGACCAGCGCTTCCGCCCAAGAAACGCGTTTCGCAGAAGAAGCGTCACTCGGCTAATAGTAGCCTCTCAAGCAGTGGAATGCGTAGCGTTATGGCCCACCCCACACAGCAACAACTCCAATCACACCTATCTCACGAGAACAACAACGCCGCAGTTCCGCGCCCGCTGCCTGGTCTGCCATATCCTGTAGAAGAGGGTGACGCACCGTCGCCAAGTGCGTCTATCAGAATGCCTACGGGCCCTGTAGCTGGACCTGCTCCGCCGCTGCACCGCGCTTCATCGTCGTTCGATATTGGTCGTTCGCCTTTTCACAGCTCCCTTGGCTACGAGCCCCCTCGCCCGAGCTCATCAGCAGCATACCACCGCCCCAGCTGGCCCAATTCTTTAGGACTCATGGACTCGGTGATGGGTCGCACTTCGGCACCAGTTGGGACTCCTCCAGTTGGGCCTCCTCCAGTTGGTGGTCCTGGGGGTGTTGGTGGTTTCCATGGTCCTCCTGCCGGGGGTCCTCCAGCTCCACCAGCTCACACGAGCCCCAGGCCTCCAGCGCACTATGCTCCCATCAGCCCGCGCCCAGACGCGTCTAAGTCCTCACCGCCAAAGCGTAAACCGGTCAGTGCTGGATCATCGCCAGGCGGTACGATGGATGCCTCGCGGTCGCCGGGACGACGTAAGCCTGTCGCTGGCTACGGAGGTTCACCCAATGTCATGCAGCACCACTTTGATGATGCTAACAAGAGCCTAGGCCCCATGCCGTTCTCACCTGACAGCTACGAGAGCACCTGGCAACAGGAGAATCAGCACGGAACTCGACCAAAGGTGGCTGGCCATGAAGACCAGCTCGATTTCGCGACATACGCGCCTGAACCGGTGCTCAAACCCAAGCGGCTACCAGAGATCCCCGGAGCCGTCGACCCAGGGGTTGGAGGGTACCATGGAGAGGGACAATGGGACATTTCAAAGCAAATCAACGAGGGATACGGCGACTCTATTTTCAGCAAGGTCACCTCTAATCCTAAGCTTCCTCCCAAAATCCCGCTAGGTATGACTCGAGCAGAGTATGCTGCTGTTGAGCCCAGGGACGAGGAGGATCCGTTCTATTATCGCGACTACCATTGACATATACTTGCATTTGTGACATTACAGCACTCTAATTTAACTATCTGACGTCATTGTGTAAGTTTTCCAAGAATGCGTTGAACTAAAGTGCCGCGGCTGTCAAGATAGTTTGTACAGCAAACAAAGTTGCATAGTTGGCAAGCGGTCGTCATCGCGTCAGGTGATCGGCCATCACGAGGACCCTGGTCAGCCGTGCATGGCAACTAGAGGAGCCAAAGCAACGCAATCCAACGAGCACTCGAACCTAACGAACTGCTCTGCTATAAGGGTTAATTGATGAATTGAGATGTGTCAACGTAGGTGTCAGTACCTTCGACAAAACCTGTCAACACAGCAGCCGTCCAACCCCTAACTTTGAGAATGCGTTGGAAGCAACCTGCGGAGAACGCGGCTGCAGGTGCATGCATGCGATGAGCTGTTTCAGTGCACCAAAGATTGCTACCCTTGGCTTTTGCCTGCACATATATAAAGGGTCACCCTATTCCCTGTCATTGAGATCCTATCTTCCTAATTTTACTTGGTCTACGTTACTTGATCAACTATTACTAATTCACAATGTCTCAGCACGCTGGAAAGCAAGACGTGTTGCAGTCGGACCTACCCGACCCCACAAACGTGCTGCTCAATCGCTTGGAGAACTGGACCCACGTTGTGGGCCTACTACAGGACTACATTGAAGCATTCCTGTCTGTGCAGAAGTCGACTACCAACAGCCTTGAGAAGGCCAAGAAGGCCGTTTCTGAAGCTCCTCGCTTCGACTACGCCGATGGTCCTGCAACCTCGCCAACAAGCGCAGTAGCAGAGCCTGGTTCGGGCACATTGAGCGATCTGGCCACTGAATCAACCAACGCGACAGCCACGAGCCAATCTAGTACGGGTATTGCAGAAGCCTTTGAGGAATTGCGCACGCGTACAGACCTCATTCTGAATAAGTCAGCGGAGGCGGAGCAGCAACTGCGTACCGTTGTACTGCCCCACCTTGAGACCCTCAAGGGCGATATCAACAAACATTACAAGGGAGTTAAGGGACCTGGCCTCAAAGATCGAAAGGATGTCGAGAAGGCGAAGGCAACGACGCAGAAGCATGTTGAGTTGCTTGGCCAGTATGTCAGCTCGTTTGGTGCTGCCCCCGTTAAGAAGCCTGACGCCAAATCGGATCCGTACGTGCAGCACCGCCTGGCCCTCAACTCTGTGAGCGAGCAGCTGTTCCGTGAGAACAGTCAAGCGGACGCCATTGCAACTGGCCAGAAGAACTTCCAGACTCTGGAACGCCATATTATCCAGGTTATCCAGCAGGCCGTTACTGCTTTTGACAATGTCCAGAAGGGCTACTCAGGAGTCGAGTCCGAGTCCTTCCAGGCTGTCACCGAAAAGTTCAACAGCATTTCGGTCGACCACGAGTGGAACCAGTTTGTCCAGCGTCGTGGTGACGTTCTCGTGTCGGAGAATACACCCAAGCGTAGTCTCGACACAGTGACGTTTGCCAATCAGGATCACCAATCCACAACTCCTATTATTGAGGGTATCCTGCAGCTCAAGAGCCGAAAACTTGTCCGATCATACTCACCTGGATATTTTGTGCTGACACCTGGAAACTTCTTGCACCAGTTCAAGTCGCAGGACTACAGTCAGGATCCTTCGCCGGAATTCAGTCTGTACCTACCAGATTGCGTTGTTGGCCACACTTCGGACCCTGCTAGCGGAAAGTTCAAATTCGAAATTCAAGGCAAGGATATCAACAAAGCCATTTCGACAAAGCACACGTTTTCGTTCAAAACGAGCACGTATGATGAGATGGTTGCCTGGCACGAAGCCTTGGTACGGGCAAGTGGTATCAATAGCAGTGGAGACGCTGGCGTGTTTTCCGACGATCCTGGTAGCCCAGTCAGTCCCGCCCCTGCTGTAGTGGCTGTAGGAACAGCGGAAGGTGCTACAGTTGTCGCTGCTGGACACCCAGCCGCCGGACCTGGACCGGAGGTCGGTGAGTTGGAGTCGGGAACCGGTGCGGTTATTGGAGGTGCCGCGTTTCCTGTAACGGCCGGCACTGCAGAAAGCGGCCATACCGCGGCCCATTCGTCTCCACCACTACCAGCTGGTCACCCGAGCAGTGATGTAACTCCCGCTGCTGCAGCTGCTGCCGCTGCCGCCGCAGCGCACTCATCTCCTAGTGCAGCCACGGGTTCTTCCGTTCCTGTGCATTCTGTGCAGCCCGCCCTTGACGCCCAGACTGGTCGTACGAGCACCGCCTCTCTTGCTGGCGAATCTCTTATTGACCAGAAGATGACTGCTGATGTGGAGCACATCCACATAGGTTGAAGAATTTCTGTTCGTATATGATAATGTTTCTGTTTCTCTATCTATGTAATTTGAAATGACGTATGTGCCAACGGTTTAAAAAAAAAAGGTGCAGCAGACCAAATGCAAGCCAAGAAGATTTTTTTCACCATTACGGTGAGATTCCGACGCTAGAGCCTGCAGGACGCAAGACCCCTTTTCACTCGGTGCCGCTGAACCGTGAGATCCTGGTGAATGAGGACTGCAACGCGGATACGCCGAGATCGGCACCTTGCAGATGTTCATGCACGGCTCCAACAGTAACCATTAAGGTGGGGTCCGGGATTGCCTACGAGTGGATAGGTCCACTGCCAATGCACAGGTATCCGAGCCCAGAAGCGAAAGGGGGGCAGCAGAGAGGTGGAGACACATGAGCCCATGACGCATGGGTAGCTATTATGCTTCTGCTGCTGCTGCTGTTGTTGTTTTTACTGCATGCAGCTATCACCGCTGTTGGTACTGGACTGGCTCTTGGTGACAGTCTTCAAGTGTTCACACGACACTCAAAAAAATACTATAGCAAACCCGACACATGGATCTAAACCAACAAGGGACTGGTAGATACGGCGGAATGATTCCTACTCGAGCGATCGCCGCAAAGGCGCCTAACATGGCGGGTGCGGACCGGTATACCTTGATGGTTGTGGATGACCACAAAGGTGTCGGGCTGCAGTAGAAATAAAAAAAAAAAAAACGAGCTCATCGGCTCAAAGATTTTGGAATATATAAAGTGACTCCATTGGCACTGGTTTGAACTGTAACTATAGAAGAAAAAAAATGTCGTCGTCGGTCCCTGCCTGGATGCTGCTTGACCCTAACAATGTCACTGTCGGTGACCCCAACGTTGACGATTCGTGGAAGGTCTGTGTTATCGACGGTGTGTACTTCGGTGGAAACGACTACAGTGGAAACCTCGGAGCCCGAATTTCATCTATCTTCGTGATTCTCTTCGTTAGTACCTGTTTCACCCTGTTCCCTGTGGTTGCTAAGCATTTCAAGCAGTTCAGAATCAAGGACGATGTCTACCTGTTTGCCAAGAACTTCGGTACTGGTGTTATCATCACCACTGCCTTTGTGCATCTTCTCGATCCTGCATACGGTGAGATTGGCCCTAACACATGTGTCGGTATGACTGGTAACTGGGCTGTCTACTCATGGGTTCCCGCTATTGCACTGGCTGCCGTGTTTGTTATCTTTATTGTTGACGTCGTCAGTGAAGTGTACGTCGAGCACCGTTTCGGCATCGCCCACTCCGGTGCTGATGTTATTCAGAGCGCTATTGTCCGTCCCGAGGGTGCTGGTGAGCACGAGGGCATTCACACCCACACGCATATCCACGACCCCGAAGTCAACCCCGTCGACATCAACAGCGCCAAGGTTGTTGAGAAGAGCTCTGAGGTTTACAGCAGCGATGCTGATTCGACTATTCTTGAGAAAGATTTTGAGAGCCAGCTGGCTGCGTTCCTTATCCTCGAGTTTGGAGTTATCTTCCACTCGGTTATGATTGGAATCAACCTTGGTGCTGCTGGTGACGAGTTCAAGACTCTCTACCCCGTTCTTGTTTTCCACCAGAGTTTTGAGGGTCTCGGTATTGGTGCTCGTCTGTCGGCTATTCCCTTCCCTGACGACAAGCGCTGGTGGAAGTACGCTCTGTGCTTGCTGTACGGACTTACCACTCCTATTTGCGTTGCCATTGGTCTCGGTGTCAAGACCTCGTACGATGGTAACTCGTACAACTCCAACATCATTCAGGGTGTTCTCGATTCCATCTCGGCCGGTATTCTTATATACACTGGTCTTGTTGAGCTGCTTGCCCGTGACTACATCTTCAACGAGCACCGCACCAAGAGCCCCAAGAAGCTGGCGTTCGGCATTTTCACTATTCTGCTTGGAGCCGGTCTGATGGCTCTCCTCGGAAAGTGGGCTTGATCCTGATAAAAAGTGAAGTTGTTTTTAATCGGTTGTTTCATAGAAAGTGCAAGTCATTTATTCGTCATAAACATACAAAAAACTCAGAGATATCGGTACAACATTTAATCTGTTATCCAGTGTCATTTCTTGTTCTGTAGCTGTCTAGCACGCCACGTATCAATTCCCTGATTGTAGATATCCCAGGAGACGCCCTGTGGCACAAATACGAACGCGACCCCAAGGTGCTTTTCTACGTCGCGGTTCCGCGTCTCGTCGTCAAAGAAAACCATATCCTTGAAATCCACACCTGTGCGCTCTTTGATTTGACGAAAGTGTTTGATTTTACTGCCCTCTCCCCACGCTTTGTGCGTGAAGTAGCTGCTGCTTGGTCGGCCGTCGATGTGCAGAAGTGTGAGCATCTTCTCAGCGATGTCTGGCCTTTCGGTTCTAGAGGCAGACGCTACAGACACTCCATCCTTGGCCTCTATATGAGCGAGGATCTCGGGAACATCAGGGTAGAACGCTACATCGTCTCCATGTCTATCCACAATACTGAGGTTCTGTTCGCCAGCCTTTATCGGTGGTGATACGTGAGTGTCACAGTAGCACTGCTAGTTAGATTGCGCTCCTTGTAACGGCGACTCCTTTACCCACAGCTTCCTGTTAGTTGCTAGAACACGGCACTGACAAGCTACTCACGCCATAGTGTATAATCAAGGTCGAAGACGACGAGTTTTGGGTGAGAATCCACTGCCTTATCCATGGGATGTAGCTGAGCAAACTGTCAAGGTACGTGGGTGCCCCTGAAATTTGAGCCGCGGCTCAGCCGGGCGATCTCGAGGCACATGGGATAATTTAGGTGATGAATGCACGTTTCCACATCCCTAACTTTCGCGCTTGACCCCTCATTTAACCGCTTGGCTAATATCTCACGATTATCTGAGCGTATAAAAGAGAGCGTTGAGATACTGCGAAATGACCAATTCTTCAACACAGCTTCGCGACGACCGCCTGTGGATAGACGGATGTTTTGATTTCACACATCACGGTAAGTCGCGATAGCCACGTCCTAGTTGTCCAATGACTTCGAAAACGACGCTAACTCCAGGGCACGCCGGCGCCATGCGTCAGGCGCGACAGCTTGGAGATGAGCTGTACGTGGGGGTCCATACAGATGAGGAAATCTATATCAATAAGGGGCCTGTCGTAATGAAGCTCGCCGAGCGAGTCATGGCCGTCGAGGCGTGTAAATGGTGCACGAAATCTGTACCTGGAGCTCCGTATGTCACGGATCCAAAGGTCATGGACGATTACGGATGCAAGTACGTTGTGCATGGCGACGACATTACGACCGACGCTGATGGAAACGACTGCTACCAAGTTGTCAAGGACCTCGGCCGCTTTGTCGTTGTTAAGCGGACGCCCAACATCTCGACAACGGATCTTGTCGACCGCATGCTGAGCTCGAGAAGGAGCCATCATCTGCCTGCTATCACGGAAAGCAACATTGACACCCATACATTACTGACCGACGAAGCGTCAGCGACGCGTTTTGCTGACTATGCGACAGCTGCTGATGCCAAATCTCCACACTCGGGTGTATACGTGTGGGTTGAGGGCCCTACTGGCGGTAGTATCAAAGAGTTTGTTAAGCCATCGTCGCAGATTGCTAGCGAACTCAAGTCAAACGTGTTCTACGTTGACGGAGGCTTTGACCTCTTCTTCATGGGCCACATTGAGTTCCTTCGTCTCGTCAAGGAGCAGGCCGACAAGTATGGAGCTAAGGTTGTTGTAGGCCTACATGACGACGACACGGTCAATGAATCCAAGGGCCTCAACTACCCCATAATGAACCAGTTTGAACGCGCTCTATGTGTCCTGCAGTGCAAGTACGTTGATTCTGTCATTCTGGGCGCTCCTTTCACCCCTGATGCTACGTTTATCAATAGGATCAAGCCATTGATTGGAATTGCCAAGGTTCTCCACGGACCCACGCCAATTGTCACTTCACACGGCACTAAGACAGTTGATCCGTACACGTACTGCAAAAACGCTGAACCTAGCTTATACATCGAGATTGGCCCACATGAGTACGACAATGTGTCTTCAACTCAGATTGTTGATCGTGTCTTGCGATACAGAGAGCAATTTGAGGAGAGACAGCGCAAAAAGGGATTAAAATCTGCCAACGAAAAAAACCTCGAGAAAGATGAAAAGGACAAAGCTACGGAAGCAAGCTAATAGATGCGTATGCATATGAGTTAATACAGTATTCTGTTAACTAACAGAGTTCACCATATAGCATTTCCTGAAGACATCAGTGTCTTCCCCTGAGGGGACAAACCCTACCCTGTAGATATTTTCTGGATCAAGAAGTCGCTGATACTATACTTCCATACAACGATGTCGACCACCACTACGACGACAGTCATTTACTGTGGTGTGTGTGGATTCCCCACGGAATACTGCGAGTTTGGAGGAGCCTTTAAAAGATGCAAGGAATGGCTGGAGAAGAACAACATAGATGAGTTCAAGCGTCTGTACAGCGCTGAGTCTCTAGAACCCGCTATGTCTAGTCTATCCCTTGAGAAGCAGGAGGAGATCGACCGTAAGATTCAGAAGGAACTGGCAAAAGAAGAGGCCAAAGCTGAGCGTGAACTACAAAAGAAGCTTGCGTCCAAGGTGCTTATCAAGCGTATTGAACGATCAAAGCGCAAACATGTTGTCGCCATCTCGGGCCTCGAGGTGTTCAGTATTGACCTTAAGAAGCTGGCCAAAACTTTTGCATCCAAGTTTGCTACTGGTGCAAGTGTCACAAAAAACCCTGAAGGAAAGGATGAGATTGTTATTCAGGGAGATGTCGCCGATGAGGTGGAGGAGTATGTGAACGAGTTGCTAGAGGAGAAGGGACTTGATGAGGTCAAGGTCGAGCAGGTTGAGGACAAGCCCAAGAAAAAGAAGCAGGCTGCTGCGACAGCTTAACGGATGGAAAATGCATGTATGAAACTAATATAATAATTAGACGAGAACGTTCGCCGCCTTGGTTAGGTTCTCGTAGACGAGGAAGATGATGGCACTGGATGGAGCCGACCTGGCCATGGTAATACCACAACCTCTATAGAGGGCCGGAATTCCACCCTTGTTGTAAAAAGTCATGAACGTCTTCCAGAACCCGTGTCCTTTGGAACTTCCGTGAAGAACAGCTTCAGTTTGCATGCGACTCTTGACAGTGTCAGCTGGGAACAGCGACAGATTGTAAGAGACACCAGCAGCAGCTCCAGCTAGCATGGACTGAGCAGCAGTAGATGGTCCATCGGGGTTGCCCGAATAAGTGCGTAGTGCTTTGCTAACGTATTCATACGCACCAAACCAAGCAGCAGAGCCCCCGGCCTCTCGAATCAAAGTTCCAGTCTGACCTCGCCAGAAGCCAAAGAACCCGTTTGCTCGATAAATATCAACAGCAGTTCGAAGAGCGCCAATGTGAGCGATTTTGGCGGTTCGAGCACCACCCGCAGCTATTGATGACTGTTGCATCAGCTGGACCTGGATCCGGCACTTGACAAGTTCTATGGGGGTCAGCACAAATGAAGCAAAGGCTCCACTACCAGCACCACAAAGCAGCGACATTTGATTGTCACCAAGAACTCCGTTTGTCTTCAATGAATTTAGCAACTCCTGAAGCTTGTTGTATGCGAAGAAGAGACATGCGTTTTCGGCTGCTGCTCCAACCATAGGAGATGCAATACCTCTGTAAAGTCCCCGAATTCCCTCAGACTGAAAGCTCTTGACGAAGCAGTCCAGCGGGCCCTTGAACATAAGGCTATCGAGGTTGGGCTGCGACTGTAATCGCACCTTGATAGTATCAAACGGATATTCGATGATCTTGCCTGTTGCTCCTGCTATAGAACCGCAAACCACGTCTATAGCAGCAGACGAATTTTTCTTCATTGTTGCCGCTTCTTTGGCGGGTTCAACCACTGGAGCGGCCAAAGTGTAGTCTATGCTCTCCATGCTGCTTTATGTAAAACAGATCTGAGTTTCTGTCAAAGTTGTGAGTTGAGGCCAACACCAAGATAGCAAATAAATGTGGACGATGTTATTGAGCCGACATTGGTCCAACGTTGAACCAATATATGCAAAATTCACAGCAGAGAGCACTACGCCCAAAAGATCGATAAGTTAGAAGATAGGAGAGTCATAAAAAAAAGATAGTCATAACGGTCGGGTATGCGGCTGATACTGTTTAAGGTGTCTGCAGGTTAGGAACACCTGTAAGGGGTAGCAAGGGTGACGGCTAAACTAGACGGTAATTGACTTGTATATCTGTATAATTCTTAGGGAGTGTAAGAGGGAAAACGGACTAGGAGTAAGGGGGAGGATACTCGAGTGTACTGTCACGAGTCTTGTCTTCGAAACGCTTCTTCTCGAGAGCGAGCATGAACCATAGAATCAGCGTCAGTCCATAGAAGATGAAAATAAGAATAAGAAGCACAGAGGCCCCAAAGTAGTTGATGAACCAGCCAATAATCACTGGGAAGACAGCTGATCCACACCCTGATAAAGAAGCAGCAGTAGAGATTCCTGCAACATGGAGTCGTTTGGGCAGAACAGTAGTAGCCATAACCATGGCAGAAGGATAAACGGGACCAATAAACACACCAACCATGGCAATAAAGAGCATTGCAAGACCCAGAGGCGCGCTTCCAGTAGCCCAGAAAATGCAATGGAACACTATGGCCGTAGTCATATACACGGAAACGACTGTGCTCAAGCTCTTGAAACGACCAGTCACAAACCCGAGAAGCAAACGTCCCGCTGTAAGCCCAGACCAAAAGCACGTAGCGATGAGGCCAATAGTCTTTGGGTTCGATTCTCGCTCTCGAATCATGTAAATGACAAGCCAACCAGAGTAACCGAGCTCAATGCCGTTATAGGTGCACAGAAACAGAGCTAAGATCCAAACCGCCGGGGACCGGAAAATCTCAGTGTGGTCGATCGTCGCAGATTCCCTCGACGACTGTAGTTCGTGAGCTTCACTACTATCATCATCGTCATCCTCTAGATCGTCAGCGTCGTCGTCATGGGAAGCCTGTGTTTCATAGTAGTATGATTGAGCGTTGTCGTGTCTGAATGCGAGGGCAACACTGATGAGTACTGAAGCACAGAGCAGTGTCATCATCCGGTAGTACGAGTACCACTGAAAGTTGAAGGTCAAGATAAAGGCAGTAACAGAAGGACCAACCACTCCACCTAGGGCGTAGGCTCCATGTAGAACACCTAAGACACCGTGTGCATGATCAAACGCCCCAATCCATGCGTTCCAGGAGCCATTGATGAGGCCTGCACCAAAGCCTCCGCAAATGAATCCAAGAAGAAGTATGTGGTACGGGGGCGCCGTCATGGCGATCCCGAAACAAAGTGTCTGGAAAGCTAGCCCCACGACACCCACGCCCCGTCTACCTATCTTGATGTGGGCCCATCCACTGCTCGCAGCGGAAACGAGAGACCCAATAACAGGTACTAGAAACAAGGTGGAGGCCTGGAAATCGTTCAGCTTATAGTGCTCTTCAACAGAAGGAAGTAGGGCCCCCATAGCACCGTCATTCAAGCCCATGATAGAGAAACAGAAAAGTGCTACAATAACTTTCACCCGATTGGCAGGGGGGTTGTTCCAGGCCTGCTTGCCCCGGAAATACGGAGTGCCATTTGGAGCAGAACGATAGCCATCCAGAAGTACTGAGGCTGCTGCAACTTCATCAATAAGCGGAGTAGTAGTTGTAGTAAACGGAGACTCAGCGAACGTCGTATGGTTGTTATCCTTGATAACAGGGGTCTCGGGCCGGTCAGTCATGATGAACAGATATACAAGCTATCTGGCAAAGCAGGATCGGACGCACAATGAAAATGTAATGACGTTGACGGGTGAACGTCTTACAGAATGACGATGGGAGTTGTTGAACCGTATAAGCTATCTGCGAGCCTGAAAGAGTCTTTGGGCCCTTCCAGCCGGGGTGCCGCTTATCGAAAGCAGCGACACAGTCGACAAACGTTTCGCAACCTAATGTGACCAGATACACTTCTAGGACCTACTTGTAGACTTCTAGAAGTACTCTGAGAACTTTTGGCACTTAAAGGAAGATCAAGAAATCCGACAGAGACAATCAAGATGCTAGCGGAGAGGCACGTTGTTCGGAGGTGTTATCCGGGTTGAGGGCATCTGGGTACTAGACAGCCGTAGATAGGATAGTATGGCTTTGCCGATGGCAAAACAGCAATTATAAATAATTTCCAGCGTATCAATACAGTACCGTACAATCAATTTCCACCGTCACCGCAAATCGTCCGTAGCCTCAATAATAGTGGAGTCAAAGCTTAAATCCATGTGATCCGTCTGCTTGGGGATAGTCCAATTCGCTAAACGGTCCTAATTCTATTCACGACGCGCTCCCCACGACTTGACGTCAGCCAAATATCGCTTTGTCGCGCCTTTGCGGGAGATACAGTAGTCGACCCGCCTCTACCGCTCTAACATTGTGCGCAAGGAGAATACGTCAATTGTTGCGTTTGTTAGCACATAATGAACCACTTGCCATCGCTACATACACCAAAGCTAGTGTCAAGGCACCGTCACAGCGGATCTACCGGTTCTGGGTCGGGTTCAACCGTTCCAGCGGGAACTCCAGCACCAGCATCTTCTCAACATCCTGCTGCTTCTAATCCGGTAGCACCCGGTTCCCCGGGCAGTCTGTCACTCAAAGACCAGTATGACCGCGATAAGAAGGGTATCATCGCGTCATGCTTCTCAAAGGTAGATGAACAGGGTGTTTTACTTGAGAGTTACATCACCCACGTTCGTATCATCGAAGACCAGCATTATCCGTCATCTGCTCCACCTCCAAATTCTCCTGATTCGTCTAAAAAGCACCGAGTTGTAATACTTTCTGTCCGCAAATCTGGCCGAGTTCGAGTCCACAAGGCTCGAGAGAACGCCAATGGCACATTCCAGATAGGAAAGACTTGGAATCTCGACGACCTGACCAATCTCGACAATGACGTTTCGAGCCAGACCGGATTCTCAATTGCCCTTGGCAAGCCCTACTACTGGCAGACTCACACGAACAGGGAAAAGGTCACGATTGTAAATAGCATCGTCAAGATTTACAAGAAGTATACGAATGGTCGCGTCCCTGAGATGACTGGATTCGATTCAATTCTCGAACCAGCCCTACGATCTTCATCAGTATCGACTGCGGCTCCTCCGTCAGTTGGTAAAAGCGAATCGGCAGAACTGAACACTCCTCCATTGAGAAGTGGCTCCTTCCCTAGCGGATCACCAGCGTCTCAAGCCTCTCCAGCTGCATCTACGAGCTCTCCCATAATGCCTGTGCCACGAACCTCTGTCTCGTCAGCATCTGGCCAACCTCGTCAGCTTGGTAAAGTAGCTGCAACAGGCGTGGCAGCTACGGCTGGTGCTGCAGTTAGTGCTTCTGCTGCGAAGACTCCGCCCCAAACTTTGTCTCAGCCCAGAAGACCCTCGCAAGGGTTGCCAGCACAGGCACAAGCTATTCGCTCTGTGGCAGCGGATTCCTCAAAGACTTCTCAGCCACAGCCTGTCAGCCATGTCAAGCAAATGCAGGCAAACCTGATGGCACAGGCTCAGCCTGATGGACGCCCTCCTTTGGCTGTAGATACGAAGAAACGCCCATCTGTTTCATCGTCTACAGCTGCTGTGGCTTCCCCTGTATCGTCAACAAAGTCTACTATATCTATTGTGCCAACTAAGCAGCCTGCTGATTCTCGACGACCATCGGAAGGCCCTGATTCTCGACGACCCTCGCAAGGTCCTGAGTCTCGAAGACCCTCGCAAGGTCTCTCGAGAGCTGCTACCCAGGAGCTTGTGTCAAACGCATCAAAGGTGCCATCCCAGCCCGTGTCCCAGACCCCGTCATTGCAAACATCGCGGTCACCATCTCTCGTTCCCTCAGAGCGCAGTGTCGAAACGTCGAAGTCATCGTCTCAATCTGATAACATTCCGAGGATGGCCCCACCGCGACGTCCTTCTGTTGTTACCAATGCTAGCTCATCCTCGCAGACAGCTTCTCGCCTTCCGCCGCCAATAATTTCGAACGCAGATCTTTCTAGCCCAGTCGAGAAAGTGGCTAGTATTGTAAGCACAGCATCCACCAATTCTTCTCATCTTCAGGCGCCATCATCAGAGGATGTTATAGGTAATGGTGCCTTGGGACATCGACGAAACCATTCGTCTTTACACGATATAAAGGTGTTCGCACATACGGACCCCGATAATACGGGCGATCATCCAGAATCGGCAGTTGTGATCGATGATGAGAACTCAGTTGAAGGCGTTGAGCAGGCAGATACTGTTCCAAGCACCATCAAGCAGCATCGCCCGATGGGATCTGTTTCGAGCAGTTCGCGAAAGATCCGCCGCGGTTCGGGTTCATCTACTCGGTCGAAGTTGTCTACGAGACGTCGTTTGTCTACAATTTCTAATGCCTCAGCGATCGAAGATACCCTAGCAGAGTTTAACTGGAATGGTCGTGACGATGCCAGGACCCTTGAGCAGCTCATCTCGAAGGAGATGGCCACTGTGGAATCGGCTAACTTGCACAACGTAGTGGATCTTGACGACCACCTGGATGAACTCGATAAGTCTCTTGAAGCAGCAGTAGCTGAATGTGAGAAACTTGACACTATTCTAGCATTTTTCTCTGTACAGCTAAGCAGTTTTGGTGACGATATTGCACATATCGAAGGACAGGGCCAAGGTTTACAAGTTCAGACTACGAATCAAAAAGTTCTCTGGAGTGAACTCAGCAACCTCTTACACACTGTTTCTTTACCTGAAGACCGTCTGCAACTGCTGCGAGAAGGCCGCTTTGATACCACGAATGACTTGGTTGCCACAGAATCAGCAGTGCTAGGTTTATTCAAGTCTATCAATGCTGTTCGTGCTTCAGGCAGCCAAGAAGCTTCAAAATCAGGGAACAAGTCAGATTTGGCAAACATCCGGGCTATGCGCGAGAAGCGACACATTTATGAACAGACAACCAGCGATTTCATTTCGCGTTTCAAGGCTTATTTTGACTCTCGCCTGAGCTCTGTTATTCGCGAAGCTGAAAAGCGTGTTCCCAATGGTAGTAGTGATGATCCTGTTATCGAGCGAATTGATCCATTCGTGATGCGTCAGCTTTATCCTCTTACGGCTATCATACTCTTTGTAAAGGAAGTTGACCAGGTGAACTATGAGTCACTGCTCCGAATATATCAAGCTCACTTGAGACAGCATTACAGCCCTGTCGTTGCAAGTACATTGAGCAGATGGAAGCAACAGCTGATTGCCCTGTCCTCCAAGAAACCGTCGTTTTCGTTCGCATCGGCTAGTAGCACTGATGAAGGTTCACACAGCAATGGGAGCTCGTCTGGCTCCACAGCTCAGACAGGACCTACCAAGTCTAAATCTCTCAAGCGAACTGGGACTCTCGCTCGGTTCATTCCACAGGATCCTTCCAGTGGTAGTTTGAGACCTAGTAGCTCTACTGCTTCGGGATCATCGGCATCTCTGTCTCTTTCCAGTTCTGCGACTTTGGAATCAGGAAGCAGCTTGGTTGTTAATGGATCTGTGGATTTCGCTTCGCGGAAACAAGCCCAGAAGATTTTAAAGAAATCAATGGAGAGTCTCACTTCCCTTGTTATTGCGGAGCAAGAAGTGTTCACGAAGCTGTTTCACTTGTCCTCGTTTGGATACACTGACTTTGTGGAATTTGCTTCTCTCAACCCTGTAGCTAGGCGTGTCAGACCAGAAACTGAATATGCTAAGCTTCAGATCCGGGAAGTTGATCCAGACTATACATTGGCCCAGGAAATGGCATCTCATATGGCGGCACGCTTTGAATTATGGCAGGACCAAGCTATTACGTTTTATGACTCCTACCTTAAGAGCCTCACTATCGGCGCACCTTCTATGATGGGTGTTATCGATGTCTACATTCGTCAGCTGAAGTCGTCTAATCAGGACTTTCTGATTCAGGCTCTTGGTAAACTTCGCGACCGAGCTACAGCGAATTGGCAGGAGTTCATAGGTCAGCAGATTGCGGTCATAAGCAGTACCGTTGTTTCAGCTAAGAAACGTACTGGTGTGATTCGCTTCGTGACAATGTTCCCCATATTCTGTCAAATCCTAGAGGAAGACCTGCGAGGTATATCAACCGATGATCTCCCAGTCCGTGACTTACCTGTGCGAGCTGTTGTGGATTCCGGCTATGAGAAGATTGGAAAGACAATGTTCCACACTCTCCAGCGCATTGCTAAGGGTTATGGACCATCTGGCTCCAACACGCATATCAACTCATCTGGATCTACAGATTACGAAGACAAGGAAATCCTGAACTATCATGTTATGATGATTGAGAACATGTTTGTTCTCATGGAGAGTGTCAATACGAACTTCCCGGATAACGTTGTACTCCAGTCTATTAGGCTTAATGCGCAAACGATGTACCGTCAGGAGATGGATTTATATGTCACGGCAGTGCTTCACCGACCCCTGGGCAAGATAATTGAGTTTGTCCAGGGAATAGAGGCAATCGTGGGAAAGAATCCTGGAGACAACCCCTCTAAACGTCACGGGTATTCGAAGTCCTCTTTTCGTAAAACCGTTGCTGCTTTTGATGCCAAAGAAGTTCGAAAGGGTATTGATACTTTACGAAAGCGGGTCGAAAAGCATTTCAGCGACGAAACTCGACCTGAGGCTTCCAATCAGATTCTCCTGGAAAAGGTATGGTCTGCAATCCAGGCTCAATATTCGCTGTTCTATTCAAGTCTGGTGAAATTTGAGAATTCATACTACCTTGATGCAGGTGAGCAGAGCCATATTGAGTTCACGAAGTCTGATATCACTACCTCCTTCGCTCGGAAATGATAGTAATGAATACTTGAGTTGTCAGCAACTAATACATTCTAAAAAGTGTAAAACGATTAACAAGAACACACTGTCCAATTTATAAATATAAAATAAGCTAACGCTAACTTTTAACTTCTCACAGATAACAATTATATGTGAGGGAGACTTTCCATTGAAACTCGGCCTTCAGAAACCCACAGAGGATCAATCAGCTGGTCGCGTGACTCGTACAGATACTTGTAGCTCGTTTTCATGGTTCCGTCAGATACACCAGTCTGATCAGCAATCGCAGTCCCTGAAACGCTCTCCTTAAAGAGGGCAGCCGCCATATAGATGGAGGCCGCTGCAATAGACAGGGGTGAGCGACCAGCCAGAGTTCCCTCGTCTTTGGCACGACGAGCGATGTATCCAGCAGCTTTTGCAACCGTTGTCGATAATCCAAGACGAGAACAGAAGCGTACCACCAGATCCTCGGCATTGGTCTGGCTTCCCACACTTGCAGCGTGAGGACGGTCACCAGCTGATTTCAGCAGCTCCACCATGATTTTGAATGTTCTACCAATCTGAGATTTTGGAACATTTGTAAGAGCCCATATTTCCGCAAAAGTACGGGGAACTCCCGAATGCCGACAGGCAATTACGATGGCTGCAGCCATGATACTTTCCTGACTTTTGCCCTTCAGCTTTGGATCCTCATATACAAGTTTATAAGCCTCCTTGGCTGCATCTGCGACAACCTTAGAAAGCTGGGATGCATCGCACATTGAGGAGATAGTTCCGAATGCTGTTTGAAGAGCTGAATTCTTGTTATGTGCGCTCTTGTTTTGAAGTCGATTGAGATCGCGTCCCAAGAATGATCCTGGTGCACCCATCGAAATCATGGTGTCGAGTTGATTACCGTCCAGCAAAGGATTGCCAGCATCTCCGACACGAGATGGATCATCATTTCCTTGGTCATCATTGGAAAACGTTCGCCATTCCGATCTAGTATCAACGATCCGATCACCGAGTACAAGTCCACAGTTGCCACACACCATGTCTCCTTCGCTGAACCGCTCCACAATGTCTGGAGGTACGATGCGACATTCTGGGCAGATCAGTCGCACATTGAGATTAACATGATATGTGTCGTCAGCCTCCTTCGATGATTCCATGCCTACAGAACTTCTGAACAAGCCTGACGGTATCAAGGCAAGTTGTTCTATTAGAAATGTAAGTCCGAGGTTTAAGATATAGTGGTATCCAAGTAGGGTAACTTTAGTTCCGTTCGTAGTTAATAGCAGCTTGTAGAAGCTTTGCTTATGATTACAAACCATATACCGATTCTACTGCATCATTTTGCTGATTCATTGTCAAAGATGAGCTTGTTTGTATTTGTAACTTGAGCGTTTGCGGCTGGACCAAAAGGTATACATTTAGTAAGCCGCAACCTTCCGTATGGCTTATCGCCAGCCGTTGAACGTCAGCCGTCGTAGTAGAGTCAGCCGTCGTAGGTCAGCAATGTACCCATGCCCTGAAATAAATTTCTAGGCTGCAGTTGAACTAAAATCTTTCTTAACATTGCACAGAAATGAGAGTGAAGAGTAGGTTAAGCTGATACCTAAGCATTTTATGGAATTCTAACAAAAGAGCCGCAAAGTAAACGAAAGAGCACCCGCCTGCAGCAGGGTATTAAGAAGAAGGTGGCAGCTCACCACCGTAAACAGAACAAGCTTTCCAAGAAGGATGTAACTTGGAAATCCAAGGCCAAGAAAGACCCGGGCATTCCCAACTCTTTTCCGTACAAGGCTCAGATTCTTGAGAAGATTGAGGAAAATCGCATCAAAGAAGCTGAAGAAAAGGAGCGTCGTCGTGAAGCTCAGCGAGCTGCTGCTCGTGCCGCTGGCGAGCCGGAGCCTATGTTCGCTGATGGCGATGATGAGATGGAAGAGGAGGCTTCTAACGAGGACCGACTTGCTGCCCTTTTGGCTTCTGCACAGGCTGCTGCTAAGGAGTTCAATGGTGAGGAATCAGAGGACGATGACGACATGGACATGGATGAAAGTGACGATGATGAAGAGTTGGAGGTCGAGGAAGCTTACGGTGATGACATAGTAGAGTCCATTGAAGGCTCGAGAAAAGCATTTGACAAGATTTTCAAGCAGGTGGTCGACTCATCTGATGTCATTCTATACGTTTTGGATGCTCGTAACCCCGAAGGAACTCGATCGAGACAGGTCGAGCATGCTGTGTTGGCCAACCCGTCGAAGCGTCTCCTGTTCGTTTTGAACAAGATCGACCTTGTTCCTAACGATGTTCTCAAGAAGTGGGTTAAGCACTTGGAGATGGTTTTCCCTACTATCCCTCTTACTGCTTCCAACCCCGCCCCGAATGCCAAGACTTTTGATCACAAGGGTCTTACCCAGGTGGCCACTGCTACTGCTCTTCTTCAGGTCCTTAAGAAATATGCCAGCTCGTCTCAGCTCAAGCGTTCGGTGACCGTGGGTGTCATTGGATACCCCAACGTTGGCAAGTCGTCGGTCATTAACTCACTCACAGCTAGACACGGTGCCAACAAAAAGTCTTGCCCTGTCGGTGCTCAAGCCGGAGTTACCACAAACATCCGTAAGGTGAAGGTCGACAATAAGCTTAGCATTCTCGATTCTCCTGGAATCGTGTTCCCCTCTACAGAGAACTCCAAAAAGAAGGCCCTGAGCCCTGTTGAAGAGAAGGCGCGACTTATTCTCCTCAATGCTGTTCCTCCTAAGCAGATTGACGATGCTCAGCCTGCTGTTTCTCTGCTGCTAAAGCGTCTTCAGAAGAGCCCTGAGCAGATGGAGCGTCTGAAAGTCTACTATGACCTTCCTCCTCTTGTCTCCAGTCCTCATGATGCATTTGTTACAGCTTTCCTCGTCGAGGTTGCCCGAAAGCGCGGCAGACTTGGCCGTGGTGGAATCCCAGACTTGTCCAGTGCTGCTATGGCTGTGGTCACTGACTGGCGTGATGGTCGTATCTCCGGATGGGCTCTTCCTCCAGTGCTTAAGGCCAATGCTTCTTCTGAGTCTTCATCTAAGTCATCTGCTGCCAAGCCCGAAGACAACACTATCATTGTGTCTGAATGGGCTCAGGAGTTCAGTCTGGATGGTCTGTGGGACGGTGCATTCGACGAGGAGTAATTCTTTGGCAATCATTTATATATAGATTTTATTTTTATGGTGCTTGTAGTACACGCAAAATACAGGAGACCTGTAACGATATTTGTACGGACGATGTAAGTTAATAACTGGCTGCTGCACCGGCTTCATCAGATGCTTCACGTGCGGCTAAAATTTATTTAGATGGTGAAGCTAGGTTAGATGAGATTGTTTTTTCTACTACTCGGTATGGGGTTTCTGTCGTCAAACAAACCACGCATAAAACGGAAAAGACTAAAAGACATCGATCCTTCAGGAGGTCCCGATAATGTCAAGCGAACTAAGTTTGAGGCTGCCCCAAAACCAACGGGCCTTTGCGATCTTCCTATTGAAATTCTCCAGCATATCTTTATCTACAGTGGCCAACCTTCTCTACCCATGACCTGTAAACTACTTAACCATGTTCTCGGCGGTACCCCTGTTCTATACAGGGAGGTGTTTGGCAACCAGATTGTCAAAATCTCAGACAAAGCAGCTCTCCCAGTTGCCATGTGTAGCCGGAGGTTTGTTACATCCAAGCTTTTGAAGGCTTTTGATATCCATTACTTCTTTGATGGAGACGAGATCCCTGAAACTCCGTCACAAGTCTTTGTTCCCCATAGTCTCGAGACGGGTGACTTAACAGGTGATCGATTTAATGTTTTGCTCTATCTGCTGGAGCGCAACTGTATGCCCACAGATAGCAATTCTCTGATGGTAGCTGTCGTAGGTCTGGCTGATTTAGCTAAAGTTCAGGCACTACTGGCAGCTGGGGTGAGCTTTGACTTTGAGGCCATAATAGCAGCTGCGGGTTGTGACGATCGAGAAATTCTTTCGAGTCTACTTGATAAGGAGGGACTGGAGTTCAACGACCCGCAGTTGTGGGACCATATTCATCGAAGTCAAAACTTGGCATTATTTAACGAGCTTATTGAGCGTGGTGCAGTTCCTATGCTTGCGTCTAGCTCCACCTAATATGGGCACCTATTTATTGTATTTATAAACACTTGGCACTTTTGACTGTTCAACATAGCTAAGCATTGACGAGGCCCATCTTTGTATTCGAGTACGATCCAATCCCAGAGCTATCAAAGTTAGGACTAATTCAGCAAGAAGCAGCTTGGAGCCCTTACATGGCGTGTTCGGGAATGGCCACGGCACCGCCCATGTTGTATTCAGCAAACCACTGGTGTTGAAGAGCCTGGCGAGCACTGATACGGTTCTCAGGTTTCATCTGCAGTAGTAAGAGAAGCAGGTCTAGAGCCAGAGGGTCGATGTGGGGGATGATAGCTCGGAGGTCCTGGGCAGGATACAATTGGAACGTAGTGCGGTAGTTCGGTAGGGTAGAGACTCCTGGCCAGGTAGCCTCCGTGGGAGTGCCCATCAATTTGAAAATCTTTTGCAGCTGGTCATCATTGGAAGTACCGGGAAACAAGGGACGTCCAGTGAACATCTCTGCGAGGATGCAGCCCGCAGACCAGATATCAATAGAAGTCGAGTAAGTGCGTGAACCAAGAAGTACATCAGGAGCGCGATACCAGAGAGTCACGACTTCATTGGAGAATGTGTTGACAGGGATTCCAAATGCTCGTGCGAGTCCAAAATCAGCGAGCTTCAGCTGGCCCTTACTGTTGATGAGCAGGTTCTGGGGCTTCAGATCGCGATGAAGTACGCGGTTGTCGTGACAGAACATTATACCCTTCAGAAGTTGGTACATGAAAGCCTTGACTTGTTTCGGCTCCAAAGCTCCTTTATTTCCATGGTGATCCATAAACTTCTTGAGATCCTTGTCCATATATTCAAACACCAAGTTGAGCTTGTTCTCGGTGTGGATGACATCGTACAAGGTAACAACGTTCTCGTGCTTCAACTCCTTCATCAGCGAGATCTCACGAATAGCAGTTGATGGAGTACCTTCTTCACTGTCCAGGTTGATCTCCTTTAGAGCCACCAACTGGCCCGACGCACGGTTACGGCCCTTGTAGACTGTTGCATAGGTACCTTCACCGAGCTTCTCCAGTCTGTGTTAGTATTGCCTCACGATATCTGAGGCTGGAGCATACTGTTGAAATCTGTGTTAGCAATGCTGAATATTGGATATAGCTACTTATACTCACTGAGAAGACGTGCTCATGGCGCGCTAGTAATCAAACGAGAGTTGCAGCTCGTCAATTGTTTGGCTTGCAGGAGCTCCACTTGAGGATGATCCTGTAAGGGTAAGGGTGTGTTTGATGAGACTCGTGTACTACGCTGTTTCGTTTTTCTAGCTCCATGACTGTTTGAAAACAGAGTATCTAAGTCTGGTAGCATGGACTGTTTGTATTCATAGATAAGCTTCTGTGACAAGTCCATCTCTGTATGACAGTTGACTTAGAGCAACGTGCCATGCCTGGGTATGGAACTTGCTGGCAGCAATAAAGCTGGAGAATATCCCGTTAAACTTCAGTAAGATTTCTGGGCCGTCTTCACATAGGTATGGTCGCGTTTGATCCGACTGATATCCGGCAGAATGAGAGCCAATTGGGACCCACTTGGGTCCCAGTCTACAGCATAGGTGCGGAGTTTGGTTTGGAGCATTTTGAAACCGCCATGCTCAACATTATCCGCCATCCAAACGTCAATTCGACAGTCATCATGAGAGCCGACATACTGCTGGATGAGGGCGAAAACGGGACGAACACAGTTACCAGCGAAGACATTCCTGAGCTGGACATATCAGCTATGCCCCTTGTCAGGGACTTGCAAGACTTGCAGCCTCGAATCCCCACTATTGCCTCGTCCTTTTCTCTTCATCGCACAATCATTCGACGTATCGTACCCCGCAATCCACTGCGAGATTATGTTATCAACCAGTCTTGCTTGATATACAAAGGAGAGGACAACTCTATGCTCATTGTTTACATTCCTCATCTCGTTGATGCCGATGAGTGTCCCTATTATCTTCCCCCCGCAAAGGCAGTAGCTATTCTCTGCGAATCTACGTCGCTTTCTGTTCACTACCAGCTATTTGATGCTGATACTGATCACCCTTCACGTGAGGAGTTTGTTAATGGCGAAGCTGATGGTCGTCTTATTCGCATTGCTTTGCACCTGTTACAGACGTCTCACAAACACTCAAACGGAGTCATGAATGGATACAAAAAGAGAGTCAATCATGACGTTGTCGTTGATAAAGTGGCCTTTCAAGACCGTTACATAGAGCTCAAGCAAAAGCATGCAAAGCAAATTGTTTCGGACTGGGTTGAGACGACCGATCCCAAAAAGCATGTCTTCGAAGACCTCGCCATTGCTGCATTTCTTATTGAATTGTGGAACCAAATGTACAAGTCTAAAGAAGACTTCCAGTTTTACGACCTTGGTTGTGGAAATGGTCTCTTGGTTCATATTCTGATTCTGGAGGGTTATAAGGGTGAAGGTATAGATGCCAGGGCTCGTAAATCCTGGAAAACATATCCTGAGCATGTGGTTGCAAACCTGCACGAGCAGGTGATTGTTCCCACACCTCTCCTTACTTCTTCCGCGTCAGCCGAGCCAGATATGACAAAAACTTTCAAGTTGTCGAACCAGCGAACGGTTACAGGTGCTGAAGTGCTAGAAGACCCTTCAATCTCTGTACTCAACCTTCCGAAAAACACCTTCATTATTGGTAACCATTCCGACGAGCTAACCGTGTGGATTCCACTGCTCGGCTATCCCTTTATGGTCATTCCATGTTGCTCACACGCATTATCTGGTGCAAAATATCGCTTTCCTGCTAAAACACCCGATAACAAATCTACATATGGGTCTCTTGTAGACCACGTTGTCAGCGTTGCTGGCAAGGTTGGATGGAAGGTGGAGAAGGAGATTCTCCGCATACCAAGTACCCGTAACGCGGCTATTATAGGGCGTGTAAGGTCTGATACTGCTGAGAAATCCGTTTACGACATCATTCAAGAGGATGGTGGTGCGGACGGTTGGATAGAGAGGACAATGGCGCTCCGTGCAAAGTCGCCCAGAGATCATTGAGTCACTACTTATTGTCGTGTTAATATCGCTACGCTTCTATGTACAAGTTGTCATAAAACTTAACAATGCATTAATTTCTAGATAACTTATATTTACTTTCGGTGAGCTTTCTGCTTTCTCTTGCGGCTAATGATGCGCGACAAGTTCTTCTGCTCAGGTTCCTGGTCTTTGTCAGTGGATGCTTCAGGCTTAGACTCGGTCTCAATCTGCGCCTCAGCAATCTTCTGGCGCTTCTCCTGCTGAGCAACACTTCGGAAATGCTGGTCACGGCGACGCCTCACAACTTGAGCGTTCTCGATAGCAAACTCGACTACAAGTCGTCTCTTGACATCTGAAATATCAATCTTTTCCTGCTTCTCAGAGTCCATACCCTCGAGAATTTCGTCTTTGCTAACAGCATGAGCATTGAGCCATCGCAGACCCATGAGTGCCGCTTTGTGGTTACGGAACTCAACAAATCCATAGCTTCTGCTACGACCAACATTAGATTCCTTGTTTTCCATGATAACCTTTGCCTGGTGAACAACACCGTGCTTTGACTTTATGCCAGCCTGATCTTGATGCTTCACTGATCGAATGACTTCCTCTTTAGTAAGGGGCTGACGCTGGCCCTCTTTCACTTCTTTCGCAAATTCAACAACAGCCTTTCTGGAGAGCGCTTTGAGAGCCTTGTCGTTCATAGCACGAGGCAGGTTACGAATAGCCAGACGAGTCAAACTCAAATGCAACGACGGGTTCTTAGCAAGCTGCTCTTTTCTCAAGTCAAATGACTTTTGGCGAATCTCCATATCAGTAGAGGATAGGTTTTCCGAAAGCTTAGACCCAGGCAGAATACGGCCTTCGTTCATGAGGAACAAATTACGTTTGTCTCTGCCGTTGACATCCTTACCGACTAGCTTCTGACGCTCGCGTGCACTGGCGCTAGCAAGCTTCTCGGCAGTATCACGTTCAACACTACGGCTCACCGAAAGAATGCGACCCTCAAACACGTACCGTGAATCAACATCGTCAGCAATCAGCAGAGAAGAGTTACCGCTAGCAGGCGCAGATTTGACGCACTCGGCGCAATCTGCCTCATTGCGGAAAGCGACAAAAGCGGTACCTTTGGGCTGGTTCAGAACTTTGTCCATGACAGGTAGGGCGTATCTAACAGGTCCAAACTGCGAGAAATGCTCACTGAGGGTCTCAGCAGTAGCATCGTAGGGAATGTTACGAACAAAAATAGTAGCTGAATTGGGGGCGGGACGCAATTTTTTAGTTGGAGGTGCCTCATCTTCCTCATCTTCCTCTTCGTCATCGTCGTCATCTTCGCCTTCATCGTCTTTGCTCTCGACTTCAGCATCGTCATTGTCCTCTGCATCTTCTTCGTCTTCATCGTCATTATCGTCCTCGCTCTCATCAGCACTCTCAGCATCGCTTTCCTCCTTGGATCCATTCAGCCATTTGTCTTTCTGTACAGCGAAATCAACCGTCACAGGTCGATTGTCTATCTTCAGGTCCTTGGAGCCCTCGACGGCCTGAACAGCGGAAATCTTTCTACGCATGGTAACAAAGGCAAATCCAGACATTCTGCCACCAGGCTGACGGGGAATGAATGCATCGTCAACCTTTCCGTACTTTGAGAAGATCTTGATGAGAACGTCTTTGTCGCGTACTGACCAGGGAAGATTGCGAACAATGAGTCGTGGTCGTCGACGTTCCACTTTAGGTGTCTCCTCCTTTTTCGGCGTCTCCTCCTCACCTCGTCGGGTACGGGGCTTGGCAAACTCGATGGACAGAGACTTTCCCTGGAACTTGCGTGACTTCACCTGCTCTAGTGCATTTTGTGCATCTTCAGGCTCTGCAAAACTGACGAAACCAAAGCCCTTGGACATACCAGTGGCAGAATCCGTCACCACCACAGCATGCTTGACGGGCGCAACCTCAGAAAAGTACTCTGTTAGCTGTTCAGAAGTAGTATCCTGAGGCAGAGACCTGACAAACAGCTCGGAGCGACCTTTTCTAGGAGACTCAGACATGGCTCTATATATCTTTTTGAGAGAAACGATCAAAATCCTGCGGAGCGGTGAAATAAATTTTAACGGTACTTTTTCCGCGTGCGGCGGTATGGGGGTAGGGTTAGCAGCGTCTATAAACACTGTGCTGAGCTTCATGAGAGCTTCACGTCCCCTCTAACTACATCGCTATGATACTATTGAAAACGCAATGTCATCTCTAGCGCTTCCACATACTCACATACATTCGGCAATGTCGGAGAAGGCATTACAACTGCTGAAGAGATTCACAAAAGACCAGATCCTGCAGTTTGTATACCAATGGCTCGACTCGCCGTACACGCGACCTCCACTGACGGTCGAACGCGACTATGGCTCTGATGAGGACGACGATGAAGACGAAAAGACTCAATACATGATTGAGCTTGTCAAAGAAGAGCTAAAGTCAGAAGAGACTCAAAGTACGACCAAGTTGGGCTTGCTGCAGAAGATCCGTTTTGACTACTGGTTCGACGGCTTGAACCTATTACAGACAGCACAAATAGAGACAAAACGTACGTTGATGAAGTTCTGCACATTTTCTTAGGCTAACCCAGATGTCATTGAAGCCAAGGAACGCCATACGTGGACATTTTCAACCATATATCATAAAGATGAGGAGTACGTTCCGAACATTGATCCGAACTCGTTTCTACAAACACTGCAGAAGGCGCTCTATCCTTTGATCTTAGGGGTAAGAATTTGTCTTGACGTTGTCGTATATCCTTAACTAACAAAGCACCTCTACGTGGAGAATCGAGAGGATCTGGACATGGCCGTTGTGCGGATCCAGTTGTTCGAACCCAGGCCACCAGCAGATCAGGAGGACTCGTTATCAGCAGGGGAGAATACGGCCTTGAGACCCATATATGTAGCATTCCCCTATTCTACTCCTTACGTCGTCCATACAGCGGGCGGTGCCAATGTGGGCTCTGTACTTTACTCACTATCTTTAACGCTCTCCAAACCTGGACACCCCGTTACGCTGAAACAGACGGACGACTTGCCTGTCAAAAGTATTCAAGCATTTCAGGTCCTCAAAGGATCTTCCCGCCATGCCTCTGCACTGGGACCTTGGGCTATCTATGCCAACGGTATAGTGGATAACTTGCCGCTGAATCCGTTCATAAAGCAGAGCCCACAGAAGCGAAAACAGCCAGAGGTTCCAGGAGAATCTGTGATTGCCAAAAAGAGGCGCCTCAAGGCCAATTTACTCTTCACCGGTGTTTCACAAGATCCACCTTTGCCGTTTCGTACACGAGCCCAGCTGCCTATGATCGAGGTTATCTTGAAGGAACCTTGGCAGACAGCCTCGGGATCAACCTTCGTCCCTCGGATAACAATGCGCCTTGAAGGCGAAGATGTTTTCGCTGGAATCTACCAGCTTGCTCGTACCGGGGTTGTTGATGTTGACCATATGCCCAGTTGGATGTCAGGCGATACAAGCGCAACGACTTTAAACGTTACTGGTGGAAGAACTGTATAAATATTTATTAAAGAGGAGAACATCCTCAAAGTGCATATGTGGATTTTTAACGACCTCTTAAGGTTGCTAAAGCAGTCTCTATTTCTGCAGCCACAGCCGGGGTAGCTCGTTTCTGTAGCTCCTCGAGCGTTGCCACATCTTTCAGCTTGATAGCTTCAGAGCTTGCGCCCTGGATGTCATCAATCTGGAGGTACATCTCCATCCGCTGCTGCGGGGTAGCAGTGGTGCACATAGGTATGTACTCAGCAGCACTACGAACACTGCCAGCTTTGAAGCATTCAGAAAAGAAAGGCTCGTAACCAATGGGAGACTTCTTAGAAGCTGCGAATTGTTGTAGACCCGTCCAATCACGGCGAGCCACAAACACCTGCAGTCGTATCCACCAGAATCGCTTGTCCGGAACCTTAAATTCATCTTTCAGCTTAGTAGCGCGTGAATTTTGCGAGATTCGGCACAGCGTTCCGATAGTCTCAGTCACACTTAGACCCACAAAGGGCTGTTCGTATTGGGTTTCTAGCTGTTGTTGGATTTTCAGCAGCTTTGCTTGTTCGTCAATGGCATGCACTTCGAAGACACATTCCTTGAGATCTTGGTACATGGCCTTGGATTCAGCTAGACCCTCAACATAGCCGTTGAAGTTGAACTGAGAGGTATTTGATGTTCTCATAGGGTTGATAGCTTTCTCGATGTAGCTTTTTTGAGAATTAGGAAGACGCCGGTCGTCTTGGTAATAAAAGCTTGATAAAAGTTGTGAATCGCCCATGACACGACACCATTCCTCAAAACATGCGCTTGCAAGTGGTTTGTCGTTGATGAGACGGAAGAAAGAAGCAAGAGGCAGTTTTCGATGCAAAATTAACACCACATAGTATACAAGATCGGGGTTTCCACTCTTAACTGCTTCAGTCAGAGCCAGTTCATCCTGCTGCATCATCAGAAGTAATGATACTTGCTTGTCTGGACGGGGCTCCTTGTCGATCAGCACAACAGCCAGATCTTTGCGACCCTCTTCAAACGCGGTACGAGCTATTCGCTCGTAAGCAATTCCTTGTTTGTCTTCGAGACGAGACAGTAGGATTTTACATAAATCATGGTCATCGAGCTCAGGAGATGCTCGAATTTTTGTACATGCCCAGTGAACATAAATCTTCTCTGTAGGTAGATGCAGGAACTCTGCACATTTGAAGGCTAAAAGGTGCATACGTCTCATGAGGAGACGCTCCAAGAGGCCCACTGGTCCCAAATATGATAGTTGAATGTAGCTCATCAAGATTCCGACATCAAACTGGCGCACGTTATTGAGAACCCGCAAGTACTCACTGGACAGAACATACCTATCCGAATTGTATGCATTCTCAATAGCCGATTTGCCAAAAGCCGCTGCTCGCAGCAGCTTTTTCTGCCATGATGGTTCGAATTCAAGGCTTGCGGCTTCAATGCAGCTGTCCACGGCTTCGGCAAGGCGGTCACTAATGATCAGGAGGTTCTCGTCCGCTTTAGGACTGTGGCGATCCAGTTGGTCGATGCAATCGCGCAGAATAGCTGCAGGAGAAGTTGAGCCCAACTTGAACACGTCGACAATCTGCTCAGGTACTTTGGTAAAGAAGTCATGCGATTCGGAAGTAAGAGTTCGGAATCCGTCTATCTCAGTAAACACATGGACGGGAGCGCTGTTAAAGTAGAGCGACAAGGAGCCGCCATATGGGCCAACAAGAGTGATCTCGTCGTTCCAAACGAGTGCTACTGCGTCGCTTCCACACCACACTAGCTGGCGAGGTGTTCCAGGAATACCACATCTGTACTCACACAATTGGGTCTCGAAATTTGCCGAGACCACTGATGTCAGGCCCTGCGCCGTCATGTAAGCGACAAATTCTGTCGACGGTGATACTGCCAGCTTTATTGCTGAGCCCTCAAAGATCTTCTTCGGTGTGCCCTCGATGCCAAGGCTGATAACTGCCAGGTCCGTAGACACTAGGACTGAGACAGAACGTCCTGTAGCAGCATTAGGAGGTACCACGGCCCACGTCGTCACCGTAGGCACCTCGCCTTCCTGACTCGGGAACCCGGGCAATTGTACAATTTGAATACTCAGAGTGTCGGTTGGCAGCTCTGCCGGGTTGCCCCATCGACTTTCGGCGCTATCTGATGTACTGCTTGGCTGGATGTCGACAACAACAAACTGTTGAGTTGAAAGGCGCGCCACAAAGCCTGAACTAAAGAATTGGCAATCCTCAACCTTATCTGTTGCCGCCAATTGTGCTACTGTCGCCTGCTGGAAGTTTCCCTCGAAATCCGTGTACACGCGGGCAGTGCCAGAGGCAGACACAGCCACGAGCTGCTCGTACATTGTCCATCCTAGCGAGCAAATAGGACCGAGATCCCAGGGAATTGACTTGATGAGGCGACCTGCTCCACTGTATATGAGGATAGAAGGGCCGTGCGACGAGGTCTGGGGCGTGAGCTCGTGAATCTGTGTTGGATCCAGCATCAGCGCGAGAGCGCCGCCAAACGGAGCCGAGGCCACAATGTACTCGTTAAGCTTCAGGTCCCATTGAATCGGATACCCTTCAAAGTTGCGGTAGAACTTGTCCTGAAGCCGTTCCCATGACAGAGTCGGGTTAGATGTCATGGTCGTCGGCCCAGAGTGGTGGAGTAAGGATAACTGGGGAAGTACAGGGGGGTGCGGCGTGTAATAGTGGAAAGTAGTTGAGGTTGCGACTAGAACTAAACTACAGCTTAAGCGAATCAACAAAATGTTGTCTTCTGCTACACAAGATACAAACCAAATAACATCGATACACTACAATAATGACATAACTAAACAAACATCGAAACACATGCAAGCACTTTTGATGCATCCCATAGTTAAAACTGCGATGGGCGTCGCACGGGCTGGGGCTGCGCTCCACTAAACATTGAGGGGGGTGGACCGCGCTGAGCATAGGGGTCCTGCTGCTCCTGTCGCGCAGGCGGCGGTGCCCGGTTGGCTTGCTGAGCCTGGGGCTGAGCATAGCGAGGACCCGCCTGGGCGTATGCTTGAGGGGGGTAGGGACCACTGGCGGCCTGAGGAGCGTACCGAGGCACGGGCTGTCCTCCCTGTGGCTTGGGGTAGCTCTGAACAGGAGGGTACTGGGCCTGTGGGTTGGACGCCTGGCGGCCTCGCGGCTGCTGCTGCTGTTGCTGGGGTCTCTGCTGCTGGTATACAATAGGGGGTGCACGACGCACATCCGTGTGAGTGGGCACCTGAGGAGGTTGCTGAGGGCCTGGCGAGTATGAGCGAGCAGGCACATTGTGAGGAGGAGCTTGTGGAGGCTGCATCGGCATGCCCTGAGGGATCTGGGGCGAACGCGAGCGAGACACAGGCGAGTGGTTACGGTGAGCAGGAGGGTACTGTGGCGAAGGCAGAGGACTCTGCTGCACGACGGGAGACCGTGTGCGGTGCGGAACCAGCTGTTCAAAGCTACCGTTAGTGGGCGTCAGGTTGGCAGTCGGGTCAAACATGTCCATTCCTCCACGCGACGAGCCTCCAGTGCTCTGAGGAGCCAGGTATCCACCATCCTGTGAGCCGTGGCTACGCACAGGCTGAAGAGGAGCAATGGGGGCAGGTGGCTGCATCTCGGATGACACCGGTCGGCGGTGGACCTTCTGGCGGTTTGGCGACGCGGGGCTTCGTGGCTGCTGCTGTTGCTCAAGGCCAGCGATGACAGGGGTGTTGCGCGAGCCAATAGCATTGATCGAATCAACAGGCTCGCTCGAGCCGAAAATGCTCTCGCGGATGCCTACACGCGAATTGGAGCGGGGAGCAGCCTCGTCCTCAGCAGTAGCATACGACAGCGACTCAGATGATCCTGATCGGGGATCAGGGAATCGGCCAGATGGATGGTCGACAAAAAGAGGTGACAGAGGCTGTGTCTGGGGTCCAACAGTGGACATTAGGTTGTTGGGATCCTGACCCTCTGAGGCTGAGCGCTCGTGTCCACGACCAGAGCGGCCACCTGGAGGCACAAGAGCGCTGTTCGGGCCATAGGCAACTCCGTGTTGCGGGGGCATGGGAGCAGCTCGCTGTTGCTGCTGCTGCTGGTGGTACTGGCGCTCCTGCTGTTGCTGGCGCTCATACTGCTGGCGCTGCTGCTCGGCCTGACGCTGTTGTTCAACTTGGCGCTGCTGCTGCTGCTGTTGCTGCTCTTGCTGACGGCGCTCAGCTTCACGCTGGCGCTCACGCTCCTGAACCTTGGCCTGCTGCTCGCGGTCAAATTCAGCAAGCTTTTGCTCTTGAAGCTGACGCTGATTCATTCTGAGCTCTGGGGGAATGGGATTCGACACAGCACGGTCCTTGCGGATAGACGAGTTGTCGCTGCTCGAGTCACTTGTCAGCGGACTCCGCAGGTTTCCGGTACCCTTGTATCCAGTGGCAATCTTGCGAGCAAGTAGTTCCTTGATGTTCTGTGTCCACTGGTGGGCAGTCCATTTGTCACTGCCCGAGAGACCCACGAGCATCGTGACGTCTACGAGGTCCAGGTACTGGCAGCGAGGCAAACTCGGCATACCAAACAGCAGAGAGCGCATATCAGACTTGTCAGCATTGAGGCGCTTAGGACGACCATAGAGCTGGAACGCGTCAAGCACGGGGATAAGGAAACGGATGAGAGTCTCAAAGCCCTGGACGGCAGCGTGCTGCTCGGGCATGAGGAAAATAGAAGTGTCCTTCTCACCGCCATCCGTGTCGGCAAACTGGACCTTTCCTTCCACCTTGATGAGTGTAGAACCGTTGACAAGCACGGATCGTTCTGGGTAGACCGCGTATGCTGCATATCCGCCAGTGGCTGTAGCCAGCGGTGCCTTCTTGACCTTCTTGGGGTCTTCATAGAAGGTGATGGTTCCGGGCGGCGGCTGGTTCTTTTTCTTCTTCATGTCGGCTGGAGTGACAATAGTCCAACAGCGGCGCCAAGGCATACCGGCACCGAATCGCACGCGGACCCACTCCTCGTGGCGAAACTTGGTCTCGGACAGTAGGGTCCGGATACCGTTGAGCTTAGAGCCCTTAGCAGACAACAATGCACCAGTGTAGGCCTCCTGCAGACAAGTGTACTCAAAGCCACACAGGCGCATGGCGGCGGTCCAGTCGTGAAAATGCTTGGGGGCTGAGAACTGCATAAGGAAACGGTTCTTCATCGTCGTAGACAGCACGATGATGTTAGACAAGTCGCCCGACGGTGAAGGCAGAGTGGGAATCGACTTGAACGTGGCATCGGTGATGTTGATGTAGGTCGGCGTGGGCTCGCGACCGTCGCGTGCTGTATCGTTGAGGGATGCCGCGTCCCAGATGGACATGACGGAGCCCATCAGCTTACCGTAGACCTCGACCCATTTGCGATCTGGCACTGGCTTGCCGTCAGCCGACAGATCGTGAAGTAGCATAAAGTAGCCCGCGTAGTACTCGCGTGACTGATGAGCGCCGAGCAGCGTAAGCACAGGAACCATTTCAGGGGGGGTATCCTTGGCCAGCTCCTGGATAGAGACGGGCGGAGGTGTTTGAGAGAGTGCGGGTACTGCCGCCGTCGTGGGGGTCAGTGTCGCGAGCATTTTGCGGTGATCAGTGGGCACCGGCGCTGCTATAGGAGCGAACCTGGCCGTGTCCATGGTAGCAGGAGAAGCAAAAGGTGTGGGATCTGGACTAGGTGTGGACGAGGGTACGGAGGAGACAGACAGTCTGCGCAAACGGCTTGCGAGCCCTAGATGGGTATGGTGAGAATGTGTCGCTGCGGCCTGCGGGGCCGAGTGGTTGTTTGGCATGGCGGGGGTTTATTGGCACGCGGCAAAGAGCGAGGAGAGCGAAGGGCCTGGCCGTGAAAGCCTCAAAGAGCGGGGTGTAGACGAGTGCGGGACGTCAGCGACAAGAGCCGAGGCGACGTCAGAGTTAAGGCGAGGCTCTGTCAGAGTAGAGCGGTGCGTGCGCCAAGTCCCGTGGATGGCCGTAATTGGACAACCGCCGTTTCTAGGGGGATGTCGTTTTAGGCAAGTGGGCTGTCCGGTTTGGGACGTACGGCGGTGGCAGGTGGGGCCAGATTCTTAGTTAGCAGACGCACAGAAGCACGAGCGGATAAGCGGTAGGCAGTAGGAGGGCAGGTAGCAGCACAGCGTAGCAGGACAAGGCTAAGACCCTGTTGGGTGGGTGGCTAGTTAGAGTACGGCAGCTGATATGTGGTCTTGGCGGTAGCTTTTGCGGAGCCGGACAGCCGTGTAAGCAATGCCGAGAACGGGACTAGTCGTGTGCCAGGAATGGGCCTTGCTTGCTTGGTCCCGTGCTATTATTGCCAAGGACGGGCGGAGGAAGGCCAAGGACTGCTACTGAATAGTAGAGATAGTGGACAGAGGAGTGGTTGCTGAGGGGTAAAAGAGAGCAGGTAGAGGTTCGGAGAGGAGGGATAGAGGGTCTGAGGGTGAGGAGCCCAAAATAGGGCAAGCCAAGGGAAGTATGTAATCCAAAATCACTGAATCGGCGTATCGTGGGAGATAGCAACGAGGTAGTAGAGTTCTGGCGGAGAAGAAGGAGGGAGAGAAGAACGGATAAATAAAGGAGATACAAGAGGAGGAAAGAACCCAGCTTATAAAATAGAAAAGGAAAAATCAAGGTAGAAAGGAGAGTTGGGGAGAGTGTTGCGCAATTCATAGCAACGAGGCCACAACAGTGACCCCACCACGTAAGCAGTGGCAAGTTGGTTGTCCAACAGTTGACTGCCCCTGTCGCTGTTCGTCAAATGAGATAAGTGTATAGATCCTGTGGGCATCATCTAGTAACCGTCTTCGCTTCACGGCTATTTTTGACCTCTTTCGGCAGTAGCCTTTGCTCAGTGAGTACTCGTTCCTGCTGATCCGCTCGATGGAAGAAGCTGAGACCGTCTTACTGTACTGGTGTTGTGCTGCTGCTGCTGTCTCACTACTGGAAGCGCCTGGTACAGATCCATCCATACCACCTGCACTTTTTCACTAAACTTACAATTTGTACACCGTCAAGTGAAGGTGTTGGTAGAAGAAGAGCTCGGCCACCCCGGCCCAAATAGTGGATGCGGAAAGGCTGGAATAACCCAGCAACAAAACAAACGCCTGCGGCGCTGGCTCAGGCCCGCCGCCGGGTGCAGCAGCAGACGGGGCGAAGCCGATAAGCGGTGGGTGCGTTTAGAGGGCAGTGGTGGGCAGTGACTGCTTCTGACCATCCTTAGAAATGACGCCTTGCTGCCGATTACGGTACTCGGCCACGATGCTCCTCTTCCCGTAAGGTTGAGTTTGACACTGTCCCCCCCACGCCTTGAATGGTGTCATGGCGCAGTTTTTTCCTCCCCCAGCCGTTTGTCCCTGTGCCCTGCGCATAGAACGGCCCGGGCTATAATTAGTGACCCGTGGGACCCGCCATGATGCAACCTTACAGCGGCAATCCTCACGCGGGGTCGACCAGTGGGGCGCCAGCACTGTCTAATGTCCACTAGCCGCTAGTTCACAACTGCCACCATCTGGTTCCGACTCGTCCACTCTACAGTTGTCTAGATTCTGTGCCTAGATCTCGCCGTTCCTGCCTGCCTGCTTGGTCCCCCCAATCTAGAAGGTCAATTCCCGGACTGCTGTTTTCAGACAGCGCTGTAGCCCAAACAGGCAGCTGCCTGTACTGACACCTGCTGCCGTACTCTCCGTAACTGTGCAGCACCCCTTCCCAACTGGGGCAGCGGCTTACTTAACGGGGTGCGTGGATGCCCGAGCAACGCTTCGTATGCTGGTGTGCACTGCCCAACAGCCCCCGCGTAGCCGCTGTGGAGTCTAGTGGAGTTCGTTGAGGTCTAGTGAGTTTAGTGGCTAATCGGGTCTCCATTTCCATTGTCGAACGGCCCAATTGGCTAAACTGGCTCAACTGGCTCAATTGATTGAGCTAGTCCATTGGAACCTCTGTAGCCTCTGGTGTCTTGTCCATACGTTAGTGACTCAATACGTGACTAGGATCTACTTGATCTACTTGACATCTTACTTCAAGCTGCTATCCCCCTCTACTACTGCGCAATCTCGACCTCATCCCGATCGGCAATGACTAGAGCCCGACTCGGTGACCTCGTAGGCTGGCGATCCACACGTCATACGTCCTTCCATTAAATGTACAGACGTCATGGTCCCCGCCGTACACGTCTACTAATTAGTTGCTACTGCCATCTTGCTACAGCCCCTTCATGTCTCAGTATATCTGGTTAAACGTCATTCATATTCTTTGCTAGTACTTGGTCTAGTACCTGGTCTAGTCATTGTAGTTGCCGCCCTTGGATCCGTCCAGGCTGACACTAGCCTGGCCAACAGCGCGCTCAATCTCAGCTTGCTGGCTCTTGCCGTTGGCGTCATAGTAGGGCGTCTCGCCGTGAACCGTCACCCGCACTGCGTGTCGTCGGTTGGGGTAGAATCCGTATGTGGCCGAGTGTGCAGTGACACGGTTGTCCCAGAGCGCCAGGTCGTGTGCGTTCCACTTGAATCGTACACTGTACTCCTGAGCTGTGGCAATGAGACTGAAAATGTACTGCAGAATAGCATCCGACTCTGCCTTGGGCACGCCCACAATGGTGCGTGTGAATCCAGGGTTCACATACAGCGACTTGTAGCCAGTGACAGGGTGCACACGAACCAGCGGATGCTCTGTCAGCACAGGCTCGCGGCGAACTGGCTTGCCGTTGCGGCGGGCATCATTCGCCTGCTCGTGAGCAGAGTGAAGTGCAGAGTGCTTCTCAACATACTCCTTGAGGCTCGGTGACAGAGCATCGTACAGAGCATATCCACTCACCCACAGAGTGTCTCCACCTTCATTGGGTCCATCAACAACCTTGAGGGTCGTGTATGCCGGAGGCTGCAGCTCGTAAGAGACATCAGAGTGCCACAGGTACGTCTGCGAGAACGCAAACGAAGGAGGACGGTTCTCGTCAGACCACACAACGTGCACTTCGTCAAGTCCCTTGTCCCAGTCCTTGGGAAGAGCAGTAGTAGCATGGCGGTGTAGACGGCCCCAGTGACGGCCGAGGTCAAGCTGCTTGTGAATGTCGAGGTTCCTTTGGTCGCGGAAGAAAACAACACCACGGTATGCCGTCAACAGTGCCAGCTCATCCTTCTGCTGGTCATTAAGCGTCGAGAGGTCAACACCCTCAAGCACGGTACCAATCTTAGGAGTGAGATGTGTCACTTTGGAGGCAGCCTTGAACAGTTCACGGTACTGGGGATCAGCACCAAGTGCCTTATCAGTGTAGGGCTCCTCCTTCAGAGGCTCCCACTTGAGGTCAGGAAATGCAGGAGTCAGACCCTCAAACTCATAGAGCTCATTCTGACGAATCTTGAGTTTCTCAAAGCTGAGGTGTGAGATGTCAACAGCTCCAGTGATGACAGGACCCTTCTTGACCTGGGGTACCTCCTTGCTAGCAAGTTTCTCAGCAGTAGGAGACATTTTTGTTGCAACGGATTTTTAACTCAACAGCAAGTATAAGAAATGACTTGTGGCAACTAGCAACGAGGAGTGGTGCCCTTTATATAGCCAAACTCAGGCGCTGCCGAAGGCTCCCCCGCTATTGCAACTTGTGACTGCGCGCTGTCGTGACATGGCAACACATCACGTGACTCGTCACCATGGTTGATACTGCGCGGAAATGCCGGCTATCGCCCGCCACCGGTACACCACTTTCGCCACAACTTTACAGGAGAGAGTTCTCCAGCAATGTGTCGTCGGGATTTTGGAAATTTCTCTCACTTGTACCAGCGTCCCTGAACTTCTAGACTCCAAGTTGCTAGTTTTTCGCGATCACCGACACATCTAACGTGCGCACGGCTGGCGCTGTCGGAAAGCGACATGACTGTGGGGAGGAGTAAGCAACAGATAGACCCATAGATGGCGTAATCATGCACCTGTGGCTAGGTGTGGCGTGTATCGCACTCCGCTTACCAAGCCCGGTAACGGCCGATAAGCGGTTGCCAAAGAGTTGCAAAAAGTAGAGGCTTGGCGCTGGCGCTACAACTTAGTGTAGACACCAGCCAATTGCATTTGATACCACAATTGTCACTAGTATAACAAACAGTAATGCTGCATATTCGTATTGACACCACTAATCACAATTCTTGGCCATGATTGGCTACGAATCGCAGAATAGTGTGACAGTCCGAATACACACTGTTGCATGTGAAAGTTTTGGCCCGGCGGCAACTCCGTCTATTCATTCGAGGTCGATCATCCGTAGAAATATCGTGAAGCTGCGTTTCCTTTCCTTCACATAATCCCCCAACGTTTAGAGTGACATGTAATTGATGGCTGTTGCCTTTCCAAGTGGGCGGTCCTCTGCACAAACTATTCAGTATGTGTACGGTATAAATGCGCCTTCTATCATTTAGTTCACCAAGTTGATATCCACGTACTCAATGAGATAACGTTGTTCACCCATGTTTCACAGAAGATACCAAGCGCTCCGCGCGACTTGAGTTTCCAGACCAGCACAACCCCACATTGCCAACAGCAGTCCAGTGTATCAGTTTGTTTAGGTTGGTAATGCGGAGACCGTTTTGACAGGTGAGATAGCGAGCCCTAGCCCTCAAACTGTACCTGGCGCATGTGCCGCACGCCTGGTCACCATTGTATACATTCGTTACCTAGCAGTAAAGCACCATGGCTGAAGACACGGGCACCAGTCCCGCTGTTGAGGCGACCACAGAAACACACCAGGAGCCCGTAGAGGCAGAGGCTGCGTCGGCCAAGCCCATCAGAAGTCACCCTTCGGTGTTCAAACGGTTTGTTGGCTCGACCTTTGGCTTCAACCGGTTGCCATTCAGTCTTGTATTTGTAGCTGTCTACGCCTCGTTCTTTGCTATCATTAGCAATATCCAAGCGTCTATGAACCCCAATGTCCCCCAGGTATACCCACAGCAGTACGAGACGGACGCGTGGACCGACCTGCAAACCATTTCAAAGAGCTTCCACTCATACGGCACCCACGCTAACGACGACGTCCACGACTACATTTTGGCCCGAGTTCAAGAGGCAGTAGGCCACCGATCCGACATCGACATTGATGCTGACGTTCAAAAGGTCATGTTTGCCAAAGGTGATGTCTTTGACAGATCTGCTCCGACTGGCAAGGTCACCTACTATGAGAGCAACAACATCCTAGTCCGAGTCCCAGGCCTCGACCCAAGCCTGGATGCCATTATGATTAGTGCTCACTATGACTCGGTCCCCACGGGTCACGGCACGACCGATGATGGCGGTGGCATTGCCAGTATGCTGACAGCATTGCGTCACTTCTCGGGTCTCTACAACAACGAGACCTTCACTAAGCGCTCTATTATCTTCAACTTCAACAACAATGAAGAGTTTGGCCTGCTGGGTGCCGAGGCATTTATGCAGCACCCTTGGAGCAAACAGGTCGGCGCTTTTGTTAACCTCGAGGGTGCTGGTTCTGGCGGCCGCCCAGTGCTCTTTCGCGCTACTGACTTCGGTGTTGCCAAGCACTACTCTGCAGCATCGGCACCCCATGCAAGCTCGCTTTTCCAAGAAAGCTTTGATAAGGGCTACGTACATAGTGAGACAGACTACAGTGTGTACAAGCGCGAGGGTCTTCGTGGTCTGGACATTTCTTTCTATAAGCCACGCTCACTGTATCACACCGTTGACGACAACATCAAGCACATGAGCCACGCGTCACTGCAGACAATGTTCACCAACGCCATTGATGTGGTAACGTCTCTCGCTCAGCAGTCTACGCCATTTGAGGAGGAGGGCAACGACAAGGAGCCTGCAGTCTTCTTTGACGTCCTTGGCAAGTATTTTGTTGTGCTGCCACTGCGCGTGCTGTTTGCTATCAATGTCTTCGGACTTGTGGCAGGCCCCATCCTGGTGATTCTGCTGTGGACAGCTGTTGCTAATAGACACTATTACTCAGTGCAATCAGGCTGGTATCGTGGAGTCATCTCCATTGTTGCTTCCCTTGCTGCCTGTGTTGCTGCTGCCAACTACTTCAAGGAGACCAATGGCATGGTTCTCGTGTCACAGATCTACTCACCGTTGCTAGCCCTGTTTGCATTGTTTGCACTGGTGAGTTACACTATTTTGGGACTTGCAGACTACATTTGGCCTGTGCACGACCAGAAGCTGGTTCTCTTCATCGAGCTGCTGTTTGTGTGGTGGGCGTTCCTCGTGTACGCTACTGTTGACGTTGCCAACGGCGGTAGTGGTCAATACCTGTCGACTATTATATACTACCTCGGCCTCACTGCGGTGATTATTGGATTTATTGGTCACCTAGTGATTCCTGACTCATTGACAGCTGCTTCCAAGGGAGGCCATCATGACGAGGAAGATGAGCCCACGGAAACAACGTCGCTACTTGCTCACGAGGAGGCTCATGACGACAGAACCGAAGAGTCTACTCCCGCAGCTGCGAAGCTCAGTTTTGACTGGAGCCTGCAGTTCATCATTGTGGTTCCGATTGGTCTGTATACTGTATATGCGCTAGCCATTTTGATGCTTGACGCTGTGCACCAGACTCTTGTCGACAGTCTAGAGACACTTGAGACGACTGTTCTGTTGACTCTAGCCTTTGGCTTCCTGCTGGCAGCGCTAGTGTTGCCGTTTATTCATCGTCTTCACTTCTTTGTTGCTGTGCTACTAGCTGTGCTACTAGCCGTGACTGGATTTGACTCATTACAGAGTTTCCCGTTCACTCACGACAATCCTTACAAGATTCGATTCCATGAGACAATTGATCTCAATAAGGCCGATGTTGTACCGACGGCTAGTGTGTTGGGTGTCGGGCCATATGTAGAGGGCATTTTGTTGGACCTGCCATCGGTTAAGGAGACTGGCGGGTTGGCGTGTGACACCAACGAGGCGGTCGGTACAACTACATGCACGTACCCAGCGCTGCGGCCCCATATTCTTCCATCCCTCGACTACAATGATTGGCTGACGGTGGAGACGGTACGGAACCGGACCGACGACGAGCACCGCGGGCCCAACCGTGGCGAGCTTTATATTTATGCGGCGCAGGTGCGACGATGCCAGATTGCGTTCAACACGAGCAGCTACGACTCCAAGGTGCCGGGCCACGTGTCGCCCGTGCGCAAGGTGGTTGTGTACCACGACGAGGTGAAACACGGCGGGGTACACACGAGCGAGTGGGAGAGCACTGATACACAGGACACTTTAAAGTATGGACTGGGTATCGATGATGTAACGATACACAAGCTGGACTGGAATGCGCGCGGGTTCCATCTTGGGTTTGAGTGGATTCCGCAGTGGATCGATGATAGGGGCTACGACAATGACCTGGGCATTCTGGTGACTTGTCAGTGGGCAGAGTACGATGAGGAGATTGAAGGAGCCGACGGCGAGCTTCACCGCAAGATCCCTGCACTCGACGAGCTGCTCGAGTACTCGCCGAACTGGGCGTCGGTCGTCAATTGGGGTCCTGGACTAGTCGAGGTTTCAAAGCGGGTCATTTTGTGACGGGGGAGACGAGTGTTTAGAGTTTGGAAAACTGTGGTACCTGCGTGCCTTAACCTTAATGTACAATATGAGAAAAGTAGTAATCGTTCCAGAAGACCTTGTTTTTAGGCACAGAGGCACGGCAATTGCCTCGAAACAGCCGCTTGCAGGCTGCAGGCTACTTTGACGAGAGACGTGCATGGACGTATTGGAACTGCTAGATGCGGTGGGTCTGGTGGGTCGGCGGCAGCATTAGCGGCGAGGGGGAGCCGAGGAGACGGCTAAGCTGCAAGGCTATTGGTGGGGAGGACCAACATAGGCGGGTGGGGGGAGAGGCAGAGGGGATCTGCAGGAGGTAGCGGTGGGGTTGGCAGGCGGAAGTCGCCGGAGAAAAGAGAGGTGCCCTACAGATAGGGGTCTAATTGCCCCAATTAAGCAGTAGTCGTTTCACATCATGCAGGGGTACCCTCCTGTCCACGCGATTACCCGGAAGACGCCCTGGATCGATCGCGCTTCGACTGCATTGCCGATCGACGCATGCAGCCAACTTTAGCAGTGAAACTGCACAGAGGCCGCGACACCACGGCACCGGTTGTGCACAAACAGGCAGTGTCGCTTAGAAATCTGTTGGTTCGATGCGACGCCGTCTTGTAATAGCAACAACTGCGCCATTCCTCTGTCTAACAGCGACATTGCTGAATGTCCTTACGGTCGCCCCGATCGAGATGGAGACACGAGGGCAACATGCATTTGTTTCACGACGATCTCCCGGAAACCGCCTAGGAACCGCGCGACTCTTACCTATTGCCCTGCATGTGCCCTATGATGGCGCCTATATAATAATTGCACTGCAGCTCTGCAGCAATCTGGTTTGAGCAGCACCCCTTTATAAGCGAGGGCTTCCCCCCTCCGACAGTGAATCTTACCAGTGCACATCGACCCAATCGGCGAGACGACCCAAAATGCCCCTTTTCTCACGCCGGGCCTCTCAGGTATCGTCCGACTCGCTGTCCCGCACAACGACGGCGAGCTCCGGTGCCTCGGACAGCGCTAGTTCAGGCACCGGCTCTCAGACGACCCGCACCTCATTGTCTCAGAAACTGCGCCGGCCGCTGTCGATAGTGACGATGTCTGAGGCCGACCGCGCCTTCAACAAGGACCTAGTGGCCCATTCGGCTACCCGCACCGTCGTCCAACAGCATAGCAGGGGCCCCAAGATTTTACTCGCCGATACCCCACGCCGTCAATCGGTCATCGCTTCGCCTATGTCGCCTGTCCTGTTCAACAACTATTCGGGCATGTCATCGACGGTCCTTGGCCAAGCCACGAAGAAGAGCCACAAACCAAAAGACAAGTCCAAGGACAAGCCAAAAGACCTCTCTGCTACTGCCAGCCGGCCTAGCATAAGCTCGAGGCGAGCATCGGTTGCGACGATGTCTTCTTCTACAACTCTGTCATCTTCTGCCACGCTGGCTCGCACCAATCGCAGGTCGATGGTGACAACGACTAGCTCCATATATGAGTCGACACAAACACCTCCTCCAGTGCCGGCCAAGGATATAATCCCCATCGAAGACGAGATTGCCATTGTCGACAAGCTTGTCATCATTGAGCGTCGGCAGGAACAGCAACATCACAAGTCGTCGCCGTCGTCTTCGTCGTCAGCGAACTACCGGGTTGGTCCTGTCGAGGAATCAACGGAGGACTTCAAGCCACCAGTACCTGAAAAATCGGACTTTGACAAGCTCAACAGCCGGTCGCACAGTCGCACCCCATCCAAGGCGCATAGCCGCAAGTCGTCCAAGGTGGAACTGCAGACTGGTCAAGCCCCGGCTCTGATCTCTGCTTCAAACACTATGCTGGCGAGTCCAACACCCTCTCTCGACTCGTCCGTTCCTTCCTCTGTTGAGACACATGTCGAACCTCCTACCCCCATCTCTCCTACATTTAGCGAAGACCTATCTCTCGATTATTCGCCATTGACATTGACCCCCCACTCATCACATTCACGCACCGATTCCCACAGCAAAACTGCTCAAGCAGTTGCGCTTGATGTCCATATCTTCCAGGCCCCAGGGGTCGTGTGGATTGGCGACAAGCATGAAGCTGGTGCGGACGACTCGTTTGATCCGTTTGACGAAGATGACGAGCCGCCGACTAGCCGTCGTGCGGTGCGCTCACAGATCTGGCTGTAGCCTTTCAGCCGTTAATTTCTAACATTCTTTTTCTTATCCTTCCGGTGTTTTTGTTGGCATGATTATTTTCTTTACGATTCACGATATGAGTACTAGTATTAAATACAGCAGTGCAAATAATGCGAGTAGACTAGTCCAAATAGACTGCCCGAGTACGAGGCCCAGGAACAGAAGAGTTTTGGGCACCTCGTACCTCACAGTACACATGCTGAATGCAATAAATAATGCAACGCACGATAAATAAGCTATCCGTTCAGGTCAACGGGCGTCATGGGTTCACCAGGGCTTCCGACGGGAGGTAGAGTAGGCGACTGAGGTTCCATACACAGTGGTACTGGCAGTGGTCGTGACTTTGAAGTGGTATTCTGTCCTGGAGTACTAGGAACAACAGTGGTGAACCCTCCTGGGCTCTGATTTAACATGAATGTTGTTGGAGACGAGCCCAACGACATGGGCGCCAGGGTAGGTGAATCTGGTATCGACGCGATGACGGTCTCAGACTCATAGATGACCTGCTCCGACGAAGGCGGTGCGAGAACTATATCAACAGCGTCAGAAGATGAGGGCCGTCGTGATGAGCAACCAGACGGGTGTCTCTGACTGCGAGTTAGCAGCATTCGATTCCGCTGCGGCATCATGTACCGCTGAGAGTTGGCTAGTGTCGGATACGGCAACTGTTGCGAGAACAGCGGCGACACAGATCTCTGCGGCGAAGATGCGAGTGCTGCATCAGACGAGTCATCTGCCGACTCTGAAAGAGAAGCTCCGGCAAAAGATAGCGACAGCAACGAGATGGACGACGTGCTGGGAAGCAGCCTGTTCGAGACGGAAGGAGACGCAGGAGGGCGCTCCTTGGGCGACAGAGGACTCTCCGATCGCTGCTGCTGGGTTCGTGAGTACGCGTCACGAGGCGAGTGTGCCAGAAGTAGTGGCGACGGCATCGACGAAGGCACGACGATAGGCGAAATGGGCGACGTCATACCAATAACGAAATGGAGTAGAAGTGATCAGAACAGGACACAGAAGTGCTAAAAAAAAATAAGTGAGGTGAAATGAAACAACTGGTTTACCACAAAAGAACGACAGACAAGGTGGTGAGTGATCGAGCGTACAGTGAAACCAGCGTCAACAAAGTACACACGTCAATTTGGATCTAGTTACTTAGTAACCCCGCACCACAAGCCGTTGCAAACACAGAACACACAAAGCTCAGCACACGGAGCCCCTCACTCACCACAGTCGGGGAAGGTCACGTAGAGTTGTCAGTCGTACAAGTTTCACAAGTTGCCACAGAGGGATTTATATGCAGAGGAGATGGCAGAGGGCGAAGTACTGCGCGATGACCGATACCCTAGCAGTTGGGGTACTTTCTGTATGCAGCAAATATTTCTGAGGGGGTTTTTTTTCTTCCCGTACCCTGGATAAAGTCGGATCAGGAGGTGCATGTCATCAGAAAAGGGGAGAGGAGGAAAGGCCAAGAAGGAGAGGACAACAGAGAAGATGGTCAAAAAAGTGCCAAAAGGGAGTGTCGGGGGTTATATTTTTTCGACATCAGAAGAGCCTTTAAGGTGGCTGCAGCTGAGCTACGTGTCTAATATCTCGGTGGATCCACACTTCCTATTACGTTCATGTGACAACCCTAGCCCGCAACTCTACTATAGATAGAACCAAAAGGATGGATGATACATTGGAATAAAGGCTACAAATAATAATAAGTATACAGGGATATAAACTAGAATGACACAACAGACGTGATGTTGAGCTGCTGTTCGCAGGAAACGGCCTGTGGCACAGTTCCACTGGTGAAGTAACAGTACATGCTGTTGATGCAGGCCTCGGTATCACAAGTCTTGACGTAGGGCGAGTGACGGTACTCGTTAGCAAGGAACAAGTTACGCATCGTTTGGTTGTTGACAATGTCGTTGGCAACAGTGTGCCAAAACGTAGCATTGAGAGGGGCATCTTCGGGCCAGGTGCCGTTGATGTTGTACAGGTCACGGGCCGAGTAACCGAATCTCCACTCGGGCTCGGCACTGGGATCGTCAAAAGTCTCGTTCAGAGGCATGTAGTGGTTGACCGAGTCCATAATAGAGAAGGTCTTCGAGTCAACCTCGTAGTATCGCCATCCGGGGTTGTACGTTGACTGCGGTGTCACCGACTCGGCAAGGTAAGCAACCTGCAGAGCGTTGTCAATTGTGCGCTCCGTACCGTTGCCAGCGTAGAACAGCTGGAACTGGTCCTCATGGGTGTGTCCAAAGAACAGAGCAGCAATGGTGAAGGGAGAGAAGCGCTCGACAATCTGACCAAAAACATCAGATGGTCCAGGCATGGCGTTACCGGTGTTACCACCAGTGGGGACATGTGAAATGATCCAGGCGCGCTGACCGTTCTGCTCACATTCGGTTAGCTCATCAATGAGAAACTGGAACATTCCAGACAAGTCAGGCTGCGACGTATTCCAGAAGTTGTAGTAGTTGGACAGATACCAAAAGTTGGAGTTGAGAGAAATGACACGCAGACCGCGAGATGTCGTCACTGCGTACATGGCGTAGTTGCTGCGCATGTTCTCGCCAGTCTCCTTGTCGAGCCATCCAAACTGATCAGCCCACAGATCACCAGCCAGGTCTGAGTTGAACTCAAAGCGGTTAGCAAAGCCCGAAGCGTTCTGGGCAATCTGACTGTAGGGGAAAGCGTCGTGGTTTCCAAGAGTGGGGAACACGGGGATGCCCTGCAGGTTGTTCTTCAGTGCATAGTAGACATCCATCTCCGACTCAATGGTGTAGGCCACCGAAAGGTACTCGGTGAGGTCATGGTCGACAGCGTCACCAGTGAAAATGGCAAACTCAAATGAGTAGTTGCTGGACAACGTGTTAATCGTCTGCAGCGTGTTGTCGAGCAGAACCTTGGGGACATCGCAGAAATAGCCTCCCCACTGAGTAGCCGGTTCAAGAATGGTGCCGTTGGCAGCGTTGACGTTGAACGAGTGGTCGTTACAGCACATGGACTGTGAGCAGTTGGACTCGGCTCCAACGACATAGTTGGGGTCAATGTGCAGGTCCGAGACATGGATGACCTTGAAAGTCTCGTTGGAAGGCGTGGGGAGTGTCAGGTTGTTGGGCTTAGGAGGTAGCATTGACGAGATGTCGAGGGTGTCGGGAACGCCAGGCAGAGGGCAATAGCCGCTGATCTGGTAGTGGCAGAACAGTTGGCCGTCGAGACCGGCAGGGTCCATGATTTGGAGAACGTTGGCAATGTCAGAACCGGTACCTCCCTCAGTAGCAGAGAAAGCTCCGTACTCAACCTCACATGGGTTGGAGGTGGAGAACTGGTACTTGTTGCACAGTGACACAAGCACATCGGGTACAATGTCGGGGCGAGTCAGTGCAATGAACTTACCGACCTCAAGACCCGCCAGACACTTTGAACAGTTGGACTCGAACACGGGACTTTCGATGATGTTAACAACCTGTGAAACGGCCTGGTTGATGAGGTCATTGCGCGAGGGGGGCAGACCGTTGGCAGGCCACTGGGCAGCAGGGGTCTCGGCAGGGGTACCTGCTGCCTGGGCTGCAACAAGGCCAACTGCAGAGGCAGCTGCGAGGGCGAGGCGTGCAAAGTGCATTGGAAGAAAAGTTAGAGGTTTCTTCGGGTGCGCCGTTGGTGCTGGACAGCTAGCTCAATGGGTCCTTAAGCCCGGTTTAAGTAGGTTCGCTTCTGGAGGCCACTGTTCGGCTATACGGGGGCAGCACAAACGGCACCAACCGTTGACGCTGCATGACAGTAACCCAATCATGGTGGAGGCAGGTACCACGGGTTGACGCCTTGAGCAGAGTCTGTCCGGCTGGCTGCAGGGACAGGGTCCCGCCATGTCGCGAAGCTACGGCACAATAATTTTTAGCCTTTGAGCCTGTCATGCGTGCCGTGTGAAGGGGGCCAACAAGCTAAGAGCTCATATAACAACCCCTGGATACCTCGTCCCTTTATACATTGTACCGGTGCGGTGTTTGACCTACCAGGTACCAATGGAAAAAGGTTAAAGGTTATTAAACCCGTCGGAGTTCACCTGGAGAGTACAGGATTTTATGCAGGCACATTTATAGTGTCACATGCCCGAAAACAGCAGCTGGGGCGGCGATCCGTATGCGGCCCCAAACGTGTGCTGCATCACGGCCAAAACTCTGCTTCGCCATTGGTTCTGCTGTGCTGGCCATCCTACGATCTGGGCCGTTGGCACGTTTTTTTTGCTTTTCGCACCCCAAAGATTGTGTACGCATTAGGCTCTCTTTTTGTGTGTAAGCTTATTATTCGGCAGCCGATGCCCGTTGTTCCAGACGCAGTTCTGGCAGGCTTTCTCCGGGGTGCCGAGGACTCTCGGTATGGCCTGTCTCTGACCGCTCGGCCATCATCGCCTGTATGCGACGCCCTACAAGCAGCACAAAAGGCTGTGGTAGGTGCATTGAGTGATTCTAGTTGTCAGGCACTGTGGTGTACGCCTCGTCATCAGCTCCATGCTACTATAGCCGAGATTGCCCATTCACAGACAGCATTACAGGTGAGCGATCTGGAGGTCGATCTACGGCGCTCTGGTCGTTTAGCTCAGATGCACCTGCTATGTCGGCAAATCCGGAGTTGCGTGCGTCTTACAAGGCTGCAATTGACCGATTCGGCGGTCATAGCGCTGTTCGAGCCTGCCCACGCCGAGGATTTACTTCGCTTGCGCAAAGAACTTGCCCAGTTGTGCTCTCCGCAATTCCGACGCCATGCTCCACGGCCCATCGTCCACGTAACGCTTATCCGATTCATTGACACCGTGCCAGAACCCGAGCTGGCTGCTGTAGCGAGTGTGCTGCTGGATCGTCCTGACCCGGTCGACTGGTTGGTTAACGACAACGTCGCTGTATACAGGGGATTAACATGGTACGGAGGAGGAGAACCTATACCGTGGCCAGACGAGGAATAGAGAGGCCCTTCCCTGTAGCCTTGGAGCTATACATTTTAGGCATGTACTTATCACACGAACCGGAATCATTTATGACATTAGTCGAGCATTACACAAAATAAAAAACAAGTGCCATGCACTTCTTGATGGAGATACAGCAATCTGTAATGACACGAAAGGGTACTGAAAGTGTGATGTCACTAACTGCCACCTGGCATTCAACATATCACGTCATGTCTACTTGGACAGACGAGCCTCCACAGCCTTATTAACAAGCTTTTCAATGATACTCGAAAGTGTCGACTCGGTCTGCTTCTCAATCAACGACGACACTTGCTTCTCCACAAGCTTGCCCATCAGATCAACCTCAATGTTGATGAGATCACCCTCCTTCTTGTCAGCTATGACGACCTTGGACTGTGTGTATGCAATCAGCATGACCGAGAATGTACCGGCAGTGTCATCAACGCCAGTAATCGTTAGTGATGTTCCGTCGAGTGCAATGAATCCCTTCTCGACTATGTACTTGAGGTAATCCTTGTCCCTTGGCGCAATGGTCACGGCTAGCGAGTTCTCATCCTTCACAAGCTTTACAATGGCTCCAACTGTGTCTACATGGCCCTGAACAAAGTGGCCTCCAAACCGAACATGGCCCGAAACTGCACGTTCGAGGTTGACTCGGTCACCTGTCTTGAGATCACCAAGATTTGAGCGACGCAGTGTCTCGGGAGCAATACCCACCTTGAACTGCGACTTGGTGAACTCAGTGACCGTCAAGCAAACACCATTCACAGCAATGGAATCGCCCAAATTGCAGTCACTCAGGACCGTCCCTGCGCCATCAATAGTCAGCGACACACCGTTGCCCCCGGACTCGGAGGTGTCGAGCGGGTTAAGCTCGGTTATGTGTCCAATAGTCTCAACGATTCCGGTAAACATTTCCAGTAGTCGCCAGAAAAGAAGAAAATGTCAAGTAAAAGAGAATACGACCGGATTCTGCGTTCTTTAAATACTGATCAGTCGGTACCCCTAATTAGGATCGTGTAAGTCATTAGAATTCATTTACTAAGCTTTGACGCCGCATCCCCCCGCAGAATAGCATGGTTCTTTTGATCCAGCTGCCCGTCAACTTGCCACACATTTCTGAGCGAGCTGAACAGCTCAATTACGGAGGCGAATTACTGCTGGACCAATGTCACAACTTAAATGGCAATACGGAGCCCGTTAAGCCGACTTTTGCGCTGGGCCACCTCGGTCTCGGCTCACCCGCTTAAATTTCTCCGCATATAGGCATGAAAATGTACTACTGTTCTTCCTCCATACGTCGTCATGAGCCAATTCGCCCCGCTCAAGAACGACCTGCTCCTTCGGGCTGCCCGAGGTTAGTGCTTTCTAAACGAAAATAATCTGTCGACATGTCTAACTCTAGGTGAGAAGGTTGAGCGCCCTCCTGTATGGATCATGGTAAGTGATAGCAGCAACAGCCTTGCGGTTCTCAAGTGATGAGAGTTGAATCTTCGTCAATCGTCCGAGATGCTAACTCCAGCGCCAAGCAGGCCGCTACCTGCCACAGTACCACGAGGTGAAGGGCGGTTCAGACTTTTTCGAGGTGTGTCGTGACGCCGAGAAGGCCTCTGAGATCACCATCCAGCCCGTTGAGCACTTCGCTGGCCTCATTGACGCAGCCATCATCTTCAGCGATATCCTTGTCATCCCTCAGGCAATGGGTATGCATGTTGAGATCAAGGAGAAGATTGGACCGTACTTCCCTGACCCCCTACGCGAGCCTGAGGAGATGGCGACCAAGCTTCTGGATAAACCTAATGTTCAGGAATCCCTGAAGTGGGCTCTCACGGCCATTACCACGACACGCGTGAAGCTGGCCGGTCGCGTACCACTCATTGGTTTCTGCGGAGCGCCATGGACACTAATGGTGTACATGATTGAAGGAGGCTCATCTAAGCTGTACCGCTTTGTGCGCACGTGGATCTACAAGCATCCCGAGGAGTCGAAGCAGCTGTTGCAGCGCATCACCGACGTAGCTGTAGAGTTCCTGGCTCTACAGGTCCAGGCAGGTGCGCAGATGTTACAGGTGTTTGAGTCATGGGCTGGAGAGCTGGGACCCACCGAGTTCAACGAGTTCTCACTGCCATACCTGCTCCAGATCGCTGAGAAGGTCCCCAAGCGTCTTAAGGAGTTGGGTCTTGAGCCTGTTCCTATGACGGTATTCGCCAAGGGAGCCTGGTACGCTCTAGACAAGTTGGCAGCGTCGCCTTACAATGTCGTGTCGCTCGACTGGCTTTACGAGCCCAAAGATGCTGTTGTCGTGGCCAAGGGCCGAGTCTCGCTGCAGGGAAACCTTGATCCCGGTGTCATTTACGGTTCCCGCGAAACCATCACCCGCAAGGTAGAGGAGATGATTCGCGGCTTTGGTACACAGAAGTACATCATCAACTTTGGCCATGGAACGCAGCCGTTTATGGATCCTGAGAACATTCGCTGGTTCTTGCAGGAGTGTCACCGTGTGGGTCTTGAGGAGGCCAAGAAGAACGCATAATCAATACGTATGTATTATTAATACTCTGTATATATTGGGCGGGTCTATTATGAGATGAGATATGTTTCTTAGCAGTATGTCCCCTGCATTGATATGAGTGATACTTCCAGGTTACCCGGCTAATAAGCCAAATTTGATACCTGAAATTTCAACATTCACAATCATCACTACACAAGCATGTTTTACAGAATAAGGGCCATTCGCTCGACTATTGGCATGCCAAAGACCATTCGGGAGACCTGTATGGCTCTGGGTCTGAAGAAGCGCGGCAACGTTGTCTACAAGCCCGTCAACCCCGGTGTCGCCGGTCAGATTCTTCGCATCAAAGAGCTCGTTAATGTGCAGCTCGTCGACGAAGCACTTGCGCGCGAGGAGGAGCGACTCCTGCGCCGCGGACCTCGTGGATTCACTGTCGAGAGCAGCTCATAAGTCATGCCTGGCTCTTAAAGAGTGACGGTACTACGAGATCACTTGGATTGGAGCTATGGAGTGTTGGATTACTGGACCTGACGACATCCACCGATCTACCAGCAAAGCTCCTTGTATATATTAGGATGTAGATTCATTGCATGCTTTATGATTTTTTACATCTATCGCAATCAACGACGACCCTCTTCGTAAGATCTGTAGTCATGCGATTGATAAGAGTCTCGCGATCCCCGAGAGAATCTGCCATCACGGCCTTCACGATCTTCACGGGCGGCTCTGCTGTCCCGGTATGGGTCCCGGTAGTCGCCGCGGCGATACGCAGGACGAGAGTCAAAGTATCGCGGATCAACTGGCTCTCTGTCTCGGGGATCTCGTTCGCGACGGTAGTCTCGAGGCGGCATTCCTGGATGCTCACGGTACCGGTCATAGCCTGCGCCGTACCCTCCTGCTGGATAGTCCATGTAGCGTCCTGGTGGTGGTGGAGGAGCACGCATGTTTGGCATGTATGGGTCGTTTGGTTCGTCTCTATAATCGCGGTAGCCCTGTTGGCCATATGTAGGCGGATAATCTCGTGGAGGAGTGTTTCTGGCTCGCTGAATGCCCGGGGCATCGGGTCGGTAGCCATACACGCGCGAGTCGCGAGATCCTTCACGCGAGCTACGTCGCACTGGAGTTTGACGTGTGTAGCCTGAATTGTATGGAGGCGCTGAACCATATCGGCCCCGTTCATTTACCGTCTCAGGCTCAGGCTTCTCTGGTGTGTCGACAAGCGATGAATCAACCATTCGCAGTACATTCTCCGGCCTGACGGTATCCTCGTTCACGTCGGGTTCGTCCTCGCCGTCAAACTTGATGCCAATGATTTTACGCTGCTTCTTGGTGCCGCGACTGTTGACTCCTGACTCTTCATTTTCACTCACACTGCTCTCGCGTTCGCGCTTCACCTGCAGGCGTTCCATGTACTTGCGTTTCTTGGCTTCAAGACTTGATTCTGTCAAATCCACGCCGCCGAGGGTCAGAGTCGCCTTGCCGCTATCACGATTCGCACGTACAAAAATGGAAATTGGATCTTGTTGGCCGTCGGCGGCATCACGACGAAGTAGCGGCTTACGGGGCATAGTTGATATATCCAGTCCTGGTCGTTGGATCTCAGTGTCCACAAATGTTGTGCCCAGGGGACGGATCATTTTGATGGGATGGCGCTTGGGGTATGTAGGAAGAGCAGCTTCGTTGAGGTAATCATTGGGGTTGATGGGTTTACAGCTCGGAATCTCTCGCGTGTATCCTAGAGGAGCATAGGCCTTTGGGGATTCCTGATCAAACACATCTCGCAATTTGAGTTGTATGTGTTGAACTGCCTTTCTTCGTTAGGAATTGGGCACATATGCCAAAATAGTCTACACGGCCACATACGAGTTTCCAGGACGAGGGGCGTGTGCCCGCGGCGTCCGTGTCCCAACTTGTGCCATGGCCAGTGTGGGAGTGTTGTGTTGAAGAGATGTCTGCTGCTGTTGACTTTCCAGTTCGATTCAGGGCAGGGGTCACGCAGGGATCACCATCTAATGGATACTTGAGGTCAAACTGTCGGTTTTTAAGCCTCACGACTCGACCTGATCTTGACGCCAAAAAAGAACGCTATGGAAGGGCTGCTTCAAAGAGTGAGTGGCGTATGACAGGGATTAGATTGGTCGCTAATACAGGCGGGTAGCCAGGCTGTGACATTTGCAATTCGCTCGGGCTTGTCAATAGCCAGTGGGTATGCTTTCAAGAGTCTGTCCAAGTTCCTTGATAAGCTACCGCAAGACGAGCGTAATTCACTTGACAGAACACGCCAGCGTCTGCAAACCAAGATTCTTATTATAACGCCAGCAATTGATTTGATTGAGCTGATGTGAGTAACTGAACGTATCAGAGATCACACTCTCTAACCTAGATCTGCTCGAGGAAACACATCGCTTGACAGCACGCGCCACCTCACCAACGAGCTGAAAAGAGATATCGATGACTTTGACAAGAGCATTGAAGAGATAGAAGAGCGCCTCCGAGAAAAGCCAGGCAAGTCCAAAGAGATTGTTGCTACAGCTGAGGCTTCTCTGAGTGCTCTGTTAGCACGAATTGAGGATGCTATTCCCCTCATATCGTTAGCACTGACAACGTCTGGTGCCAATCTTTCAGCCAGTATGCCTGACTATGTGTCTCCTGGACGCCTGTTACAGGCAGCAAATTACCTTGCGATTGGTGATTCCCAGTACGACGAGCTCATAAAACACAAGCCCAAATCAGCCAAACTCAGTACCCGAGTTCAGATTGGCCCTACGTTTGATTTGAGGCTATATACCATTTTTACTGCTGGTGAGAATCATGTTACTTGGAAGGAAGAGCATGCAAAGTGTCATGTTGCTCTGTGGAGAGTGGAAAGCGATGTGGCAGCATATAACTACGAGTTAACTGTGGATGAGGATTTTGATGACGGTCGTTATCACGATAGCGACGAAGCCAAGCATCGCACCATTGATATCTCACTTGTTACACGACTTTTCTTCACTGCGTCAGGAAAGTTACTTGAGATTGAAGATGCCAAGAGCCCCGTTCTCGTGCTGAGGCTTAATAACTTCTTCCGCAACCTTGACAAGGTTACCGACGAAGACCAGGATCATATCGCTATTGATGCCAGTGTCGAGTGGCTTGCATTTGAAATGTGGGACACAGGAGATGATGGCGGTAGCGAGGATCTGGACGATGGTGAGGAGTGGGATGAGGAGGACGATGATGAGAAGAGACACGAGGCGAGTGACGAAGAAGCAGGCGGGAGTAATGATTCCACTGAGCTTACTGCTGACGAGACGGCGGATGACCTCAGCCTACAGCAGGTGACTGAGCAGGTTATTAATGGCATGAAAACTTTGCAGCTCGAGTCATCTGGCATTGGTTCTTTGCATGGGGCCCCGTCGTTATCTCTGCTCGAGTATCTCACTCGTCTGACTGCTCTTCAGCAAAATGACCAGGCCACTATTTATAATATCCACGATGAGCGCATTACTCTATACCTCCGCGACGAGTCTGGTCGTCATAGCGGTGAGTTGGCTGCTGGCGCAGTCACTGATGGCTTCACTGCAAGCCCTAATTCGTCTCCTATTGGTTCGCCAGCGTCTGTGCGACAAAATCGCTCAACACATCGCTCGCCTCGAACGCGCATTCAAGCCCTTCGCAAGTCACCTAATGTTAATGCTACACCACTGCGAAAGGGCACTGAGGCCAATACGCCCCGAGATTCGGTGACAACACCGTGGGAGCGCGACCGGATTCTGTTGAACCCCCGACTTCAGCGACTGGCAACCGAGTACATGGATAGCCCCCTCAAGAACCTACGCCGACCACCTGCCAGTATCAGTCTGGCCCGCCAGACCAGTGACAATTCTCTTGATGATGGCCGAGACTCCGGTACTGATACAAGTTCGAAGTAATAACAAGGTGTTGCTGAGCCAAGCATCAATACCAATGCGAAGTAACAACAGAGAATTGGTGAGCCCAGCATTTCTAGAGGTGGTTTTCAGTTGAAGCCTGGCCAGCAGGCAGCTTATTATTATTTATTCTAGAGATTAAAAATACAAATGCTCTCTTTCTCTTGAAGAGCTCTACAGCCATGGTTGTGACAAGTTAATGCTACCTGCTATAAAGCATACAGCCAGCCAACAGACTTATACAAACGAGTCATCCCACTCCAACTTCGCACCATCGTTTGACCTGAATGAGTCGTCAGCAGTCTGCTGCGCAGGACGGCCGAAGTAGGAATCGGCATCTGGCTCAGCCATCGACTGAGTCGACACTGAAGGAAGCGAACGTAAAGCACTGTCGGAGTCAGCTTCCGAAGCTGATGCATCAAAGGTTGGCTCAGGGAACAGTTCCGCCAGCAGAGCTTGATCCTCAGACACAAACGACTGCTGGCTAGACTCTTGTTCCTGCAGTCGTGACGTAACAATGACAGGCTCGCTATAATTAACCGGCATTTGGTACAGAGAGGCGCTGTTGCTATTGCTGCTGCCGTTGTTGTTACCCAAGATAGTTTCTGCGCCGATGGAGTCGACCGTCTGCAGATCGAGGCCCGACAGGTCGTCCATGTTCGGAGGCATGGTACCTTCAAGCATGGAGACAAGGTCGTCGGGCAGACGAAAGTCTAGGGCTCTCGAGACATCAGACTGCGAGTCGTCGGCAACAAAAGAGTCGTCTGCTGCTTCGCCGGTAGGGGCAAATGTAGGCGGAGATGAGCGCGAAGAAGCACTCGTAACAGCTGGAGGAGCATGATCTGAGAACTGAGTTGCCATTGTGCTGGAGCCGACGTCAGACACATCGTACAGCGAGGGCTGGTAACCCATGGGACTGTTGTCCGAGACACTGAACAGGTCATAAGATGCAGACGACAGGTCGGGAGAGTCGCTCTGGCGACGGTCAAATATGTCCGCTGAATGGAGGCCTCCTGTTGAGACTGAAGAGAACGAGGTTGACAGCAGCGGAGGCTGGGACTCGATGATAGAAGTGGAGCTGATCTGCAGCGGGTCATGATGGGAAGGCAGCACGACCGGCGGCGAGGCGCGCGAGGATGAGAGCGTGTTGCGGCGAGAGCTGGCAGCTGAGGACGCATGCTTCTTGCTACTGCAGGTACACTTGGAAGCATCGACAAAGCAAGGGCAGTGCGAGGCATGCTGGACATGGCGTGCAACAGGTGATAGCGACGACGGATGCAGTGATGTAGTGGACAAGCCTGCGGCAATATTTGCTGAAGAGGCACCACACTGGCACTTGGTGTGCAGTAGGCGAGAGCGCCGAGCTTCACGACAGTGAGGACACTGCGTAGCCGGGCGGCCCTTCGGCTTGATCATCGTCAAAGGTTGGTCCGTGTGCTTGCATGATGAAACACGATGGCCACGGATGCATCGTTCACAGGCGTACTTAACGCCGTCAATATAGACCATTCGAGACCACAACAGCAATCAGCTGAAAGAAACAGAGAGAGACCGCCAACACCGATATAGAAGGGGTGGGTACTATAGGATTTTTTGGGGGGTCGATGTGGCTTATGGCCCTCGATACGCGCCTGACCAGCAACCACACTCGGCGTGCGCTGACGCGGGAGCCGGTAGCGAGTACAAAAGAAGAATGCTAGATACTCGTTGACTGGATCCCACTCGGTAGTTGGTAGGTAATGAGAAGTAGATGTGCCTGGCGACGCATCGCCTGCTATTTATTTGCCGGCGCTTTGCTCCCAAAGGGTGTGCGCCCTGCCTGCAATTGCCGGGCGAGGGTCCCCCTGCCAAGCGGTTGTTTTTTTGTGTGTGGGTGTACACGCAGTTTTGGTCCCTGTAGCGTGGCCCGCCCTCTACGGCCTTCTGCTTTTGGCAGTGATGTGGGAGGCCGTGTGCGCCTTTTTTTTCCCCTCACCCTTTCTCTCGCTGGCGACGGTAGTCACTAAACTGGTGGGGGTGCTTTGTGTGTTGTGTTTCGGGAGTGACTGACACTTGCGTCGTGCCGCGGACTGTCCTTTAGGTTCAGGGCCGTAGTCGCTCCCCTGCTACTTTTCGACGAATACCCTGTTTTTTTTACAGACAACAAACGACACAAAGTAAACGGGCGCGTTTGGTTCCTAGCAAATGCTTGTCAAGCAGCAATCAGCAGGGGGACTCGATGCGCCCGGAATGCAGGCTCTCTCAGTGGCCAGGTAGCTTACTTGTTGGCCGTGGTGCATTTTACTATGCGGGATTTTTGCATGCGGTAAAGACCATTACGCATGATGCAGCAGATGCACCTGCCCCGTTGGGACCTAACACGGCTAAGGCAGCGACGAAAGAATTAGGGCCCAAACGAATCTGTCGACAAAACAACACTGTCCAGCCAAAGGGGGAGGGGTTTGCCCAGGCGTCGATGACGTTGTTGGCTAGTGACCGGCGGTGACCCCCTCCGTCGTACAACTCCGTAGCCTTGGAAGGTGGGGGGACCGGAGCGCCGTAGCTGGCGTCTGCATCGTCTCCCCCATTGCCAAGAAAGACCCTTTTCAAAAATAAAAGGGATCCGTTGCTTGAACCGCTGATGTCTGTAGATATTCCAAGCAGAGCATGCAATTTCTCAAGTTGATGCGAGTCTGTTAAAGTCCTTAGCTTTAATTTATACGGTCCCCACAACGCCTGAAGTCCGTATCTCCAAAGTGTAATATACCTCATCTTAAGTTGCTACTACCAGAAATCCCGCAACTTGCGTCTCCCTACATATCCCTCAAGTTTACCGAGGATCCCTAGAAGTGCTACCGTAGTACCCACAAAAAGCCATAGTCGCCAACGGCACTCTGGAAACGTTTAGGGGGGCTCTCTTATTACGTGCCTGTATTTGAGTCCGTATTGAACATTTTTGTCCTCTTTTTTCTTCAACGGCAGTGTTAGTTACTTTCTATTTGTTGATTTCTGTTCGTTATTTCATGGACTCAGTCATTTAACAGGGTCTCTACAACTTCCAATCTTTAAACGGCTCGTCACTTCTCTGGAGAAGAGGCCCGCTCCTTATATATCTCACTAAGTGAGCGATTTCTGTTTTGCTAACAGCTGCGATAAATCTTAGTGTCTTTTCATGCCAACAATTCAAATTCCCACTTCACCATTCGCGTTATTCCTGCCTGCAGAATTAATTACCGTTATCGTTACAGGTAGAGGTGAAATTTCCCTGTAGAAAGCTACTCTGTTTTCACGAAGACGCCTCGCTTGTTGATACGCTCACTCGCAAGACCTATCCAAAGCCATCAGCTTGTCATGATATATCCGATAGAAAGCCCTCAGGAATTCACCATATCCACTATACAGCAAAATAGCGTCTTTACTGTATAAGACAACCTCGGCTTTTTCAAATCGTGCGTTGATGTGGTTCTCCATGGCGATTTGAACTCGACCAGACACTGGCCTCAAGCCAGCCTCTACCATGTTTGGTGGAAGATCAATATAGGACGAATCCGCATCCGCCATATTGGAAAGATCGTCAATGACAAAATCAATCTCACAGGCTGGCACCATTTCATCACCGGTCACCTTGATAGCCTCCAATCTTTGCGGCTGATGCTGGTGGAAGAGAAGCACTTGTGAGCTCATACCACCCTCTTCCGATACCCATAGTCCCTGCCATGGTCTAGAAAATCCCTGCGGAGACTCTCTAGATAGTAAATTCAGCGGTATACGACTGAAAATATCAGTACTCTCTGTGGTGAGTCTAGGCCCTTGTTGATTACCAGGAGAGAAGACTCTACGCAACTTGAACAGATTATCACTCGGTTCAGTAACCGGAACACGCACCTTAGAAAGTCCAGATTCAAGATCATCAAAGGCTCTGGCTCCTTTGAGGCCTCTAGCAAAATCCGGCAGCGAAGATATGCCGTTGGTATACGCTCGGTCTATCGCGGGTACAACTGGCGGGGGCCAGACTTTTGTTGATTTGCGCGATCTTGTCTTCGAGGCAGCAGCAACTCGGATGATTTCTGTTTCAAATCCATCACTATCTGTCGAGACACGACTGTGACCGCGGAGAGTAACCCGGGGCCTGAAATGCACTCCAAATGCGTCAGCTGTAACGCCAGATTCGGTCCCTTGGTTATGCGAAAAGTAGACGTCTTTCAATTCCAGAAATCCCGTCTTGCTGCTGTATTTGATAATAGCCAATTCTCCAAACATTGATTTGTTGCTGTGCCATAGTGAGTCTGCAAGCCAACGATGTAGGAACAGTCCCTTGTATACGTCTGAGTACCTGGTATACGGAGCCGGGGATTCAAACGGGCCTAGATCCCTCAAACACGCCTCTTTCCATATGCTGTCGTCGGTCGAGATGATATGGTGCAGACTCTTGCAAGTAGCCGAAAGTGTGGCGAGACAATCACCCTGTGCATGTCCAAGGATCAGGCGTAGAATCTCTGGAGGCAGCTGGTGTAACCTTGCCACAGACTTATCGTCTGCGGCAATATGTGTTAATGACATGACATCAATGCACAACGACAGTCGCTCCGCGTAGAACAATGAGCTGAATAATCAGCTGAACTAGCCATAGGCTAGTGATTACAGTCTCCGTGCAAACAGTTTGTCAATGATACTAGATGATTGCGTAGTAGTTGACTTCCATTTCCCCACGAACTTTTCAGCCTCGCTTCGTGCATCATAAAACGTGTAAGTGGATTTGTGACGTCTGCGTTTTCGCTTCCTAACTCTCGAATAGCCACCTGTCTACAGAACATAGGATTCATACAGACACCAGCTGTACCGGCTAAGAGACGAGCTCGGTTACTTAAATCGGTCAGCTACACCGCTAATATTCCGTCGACTCCCGTGATTCTTCCCCGCTCAGTTGGCAGACATTAAAATGGCCGGCACAGAAGCTAATAACACGGTGCGCGTCTTGTCACTCAACTGCTGGTAAGTATTCCACATACGCCGTATTTCTTAGTCTAATAGCAGGGGCCTCAAATGGGTTTCCAAAGTGCGCCTTCAGCGAATCAAAGGCATCGCAACGATTCTCTCTGAGCGAGGAGCTGATTACGACATTGTCGCTCTACAGGAGATCTGGGTCGAGGACGATTTCAAGCTTATCGAGGCTGCACTAAGACCGCACTTACCGTACAGCAAAATGTATTACTCAGGTATTCTCTCTGGACCAGGTCTCGCTGTGTTTTCACGCTGGCCCATTGAAGCTGCCTCGGTGTTCCCCTACACGCTCAACGGGCGACCATCTGCGTTCTTTCGTGGGGACTGGTACGTTGGCAAGTCAATTGCTAGTGCTGTTATTGCTCATCCGATGCAGAAGATTGAAATTCTGAGCTCCCATATGCATGCTCCTTACGGACCTGGCGACGCCGCGTACACATGCCACCGCACAGCTCAGGCCTGGGACCTTGCACGCCTGGCCAAGAGGTCCGTTGATAGTGGGTATCTTACTGTTGTCGTGGGTGATCTAAACTCAATTCCCGGAAGTGCTACCTATAGCCTTCTGCAGCTCATTGGCGGTCTAGCAGACAGCTGGGTGGAGAAGTATGGCAACTTCGATGGGGCCATAGAATCCTTATCGTTGGAAGACCAGATTAAGAAGGCAGGTATCACGTGCGATTCTCTTCTCAACACTTGGCGCGCAAACCGTGAAAGTCACGAGGCCAAACGTCTCGACTACATTTTCTTTGATCCCAGTCGAGCGAGTGTTGCTGATTGCCGTGTTTCCTTCACAGAGCCGCTTTCTGGTATAGGTAGTTGCTCAGACCATTTCGCTATCGAGGCTGATCTTGTACTTGGACCGTCACGGCCGTCAAGAAGCGCCGACCGATCAGCATCCATCGAGCCTCATTCGCGCCTGTATGAGGAGATCTTATCGATCATTGACGACTACTGGCCGACGAGTCGATGGCAAAAGCGCATTCGCCTGCAGCACTTTTGGCTATCTATACTTGTGCTTATCGGCCTACTGGTCGGTGTGTTTTGGGGAGCGGCAAATAACAGAGCATACGTTGGGTTCATATTTATTCTTGTCGCGATAGTAGTTTCCGTGACTGGCGTCATTGATGGCCTTATTGGATTCCTGTTTGGGCGCCATGAAGAGCGGGCATTGCGCGAGTTCCAGTCGGAGATTAATATGGCGCTTCGCCTTCTTGGTGGAAAATAATGGCGACGTATATCAAGGGAGCAACTTGAACGATTTACGCGAGGGTGGACGTGCTGAGCAGATTTGCACGTTTTGTTTGTTTTTTCCACGGCACCTGCAGGTCCCTGCATATCGACATAGATGACCAGACACTAATAACACTAATACGAGCAGAGAGCACTCCGATGATGGCACCTACAATGAGTCAATTTGTAATGAAACATAGCAAATTAGTGATGAAGATGCTTTTAACCTTATAGAATCGGGCAGCGAGGTGCTTACTTGACGTCATGATGATATCTACTATTATTCTTTCTCCATGGAACGGCACTGGAGTAGAGACCTGGATAATTATAAAACAGATCTAGTAGAATTGTCATACTATGAAGTATTTTATAATGCATTGCTTAATTCAATAACCATTGAATAACCATTGCTGACAGAAGGATACAGCAACGGTCGGTAGTGAGCCCTCACAGGATCTGTTTACCCGGCTGTCATGACATGAACCATTCGACGAACCTACAACACACAGCATTCTTCACTACTCACCAAGAATGGGGGGTGTCCTCGTGGTAGTTGGAAGCAACGTTCCGGTGGGATACACGGTGCCGCAGTTTCCGTCGTTACACTTTCCCATCGGCTCAAATCCTTATGAGCTGTCATTTTTGTACTTCACCTACGATATCTGGCGGTTCACGGTGTTTTGGACATTGATTTTGTTTGAGCTGTTCCACCTCAGCTCGGCTGTTGTAGCTGCTGTTGCACACCGAAAAGTGGTTGGTGGACTGTGGATCTTGTTGACATATGGAATTATCGCTGGTGTGGAGGCGTTTGTGAGCGGGTCCGTCACTGGGCTAATGTTAGCAGCAGTCTACAGGGCCGGCATCTTTGGCATGACAACGTGGATGCCGTTTATCTGGGGAATTATCCAAGTGCTGTATATGATCATCTCATCGTACTCCAACATGTCTGCAATTTTATAGCGGATGTCAAGCACGAGACCCCCACTTGTTTTGGACCACCAGTTTTTGGACTGGATTTTGGACATTTGACGACCATACATATTTATTTATTGGGGCCATAAGGCCCATTAAACATTAATGACTAGTAATGAGAACAGGAATGGAATAAATACCAGGAGCCGCGGCTACGAGATGAAGGTGGCTTCGCTGAAGGCGTAGCCCGTCTCCTCTACCGTCGTGCCATCTGGCATCTCCAGCTTGATGGTCAGCGGGTTTCGGTACTGGTAGATGTAGGGGCGAGCGCCCGAAACACCAGACACAACGCGCTTGACAAACGTGGGAATTTCGGCCATGACATCGACACGGTCAACAAGACGCTTGAGATCACCACTAACGGTCGCCTTGACGGGAGTGGCAGTGGCCACATCGTCGTCGGCAGTATCAATAGTTGGTCCAGACAGACGGAACTCAATAGCGTTCGGAGCAGGCCAGCCGACATCGTCCTCGTGTGGATCTTTCTGCTCGACTTCGACACCAACGGCTGTAGCCAGCAACTTGCCATCCTTGACAACACCGCCAATAGATGAGGTTTGGGAGCCATACGAGGGTGGCGTCGTGAACTGCATGACAATGGCCGAGGTTGTGGGGCCCTGGAAGTTGAGGAAGTTCCATCGCGAGGCCGTGTGGTGGGGCTTCATGCCCTGCAGAGCCATGACGTACATGGCGCCACCAGCAATGTCGATTTCAGTCTCTTTCGCAATGATCTTACCCGAGGCACGGGCACGCGGCCAGAACACATGGCGCATCGAACCCCAGGGGTTCCCGAGATCTTCACCGTACAGGCTTGTACCATCGGCTCCGATCTTGAAGGCCTCTGTGTCATCGCGCGAGATCTTGATCTCCACAAGCGTATCCTCGTTGACAACCGAGGTAATAGTGTACTCCTTGGCATCGGCATCGAGCACAATGGACATGTCATCGGCATTGAAATCGGTGCCCTTGGCGACGTGGTTCTCTAGGTGTGTCGATGTCCACACCTTGAATTCAGGAGTACCAGCGGTCTCATCGGCATCTTTGACCACCAAACAGGTGAATTGAGCCGTAAAGTGGAGGCCAATGGGGTTCGAGTGAATGACTTGGACGAATCCGTAGTATCCAGAGTCGGCGTTGAAGTAAAACGTCTGCGTCTCGACGTTGGACGAGTAAGGAGCACGCCACGCGAGGTCCTCGCGGGTCACAACTCCGTATGGGTTCTTGCCCTCGACGGTCTTGTCCACGGCGCGGAACGCCTCTGGTCCGTACTCAGGTTCAGCGGCTCCCGTAATGGCCGAGACACTGTTTTGTTAGTGGCCATCGCCTAATAGAACTGTAAACAACAGCATCACCAAGAGGACAGGCCCCGGATGACCCCCTCCATTTTACTCACCTTCCCTGCACCCACTTAAGCATTGTGGTAATAGTTACAACACTTGAAAAACTAAACAAAAGCACAGATCACAAGTGCGAGTCTGCTCAACAAGATATAAAAAATGGTTCGCCTCTTCGGTTTTGGTGGTTTTGCCCGACTCGGTCCGAACCCTACTCCAATGGGACGGGCTGGCTGGCTCAAGGTGGGCGGGTACCAAGCAAATGGCCTGTTGCACGGAACGGCAGGTATCGGCCGCTGCGTTCCGTCACGTTACACTGGGGGGCTAGGTGATACGGTGTGTGGGGTTGAAAAGCGGGGAGCATCACGGCGGAACGGTTGGCAGGCTGTTGGGATTAAGGTGGCGTGGAGACGTGCTGAGGGCCAACAACAGGCGCAAAATGCAACTAGAGTTCTAATGTTGTCACAACTAAAAAGAGCTGGAATATAACAATGCCTCCAAATGATGTAATAGGAGCAAGGTTTATAGCAAAGGGAACAATGGAATATTGCTGAATCCAAATCCGGTAATAACTTCTGACATGGTAATGTCCATTTTGGCTATGGAGATCAGGGCATGGACCATCGGGTAGTAGAGGCAAAGGGGA